>OMMV01179258.1:0-13672 GCA_900302635.1 Chatrabus melanurus
AGTGTAACACCAGTGTTCCACATACTATGTTTGCGTTGCGCCTTGTATCTGTCACAAATTTGTCACGTTTTTTGTCCGTCCTATACCAGTGTTTGTTACAGTGTGTGTGGAAAATGAGTGGACGCGCAAGAGAGAGAAAGAGAGAGAGAGTGGATTTACGAGTGCCAGTGAATGCATCAGGGAGTGTGTGCAGAGAAGAATGATAATGGAACTAAAAAAAGAAACTAAAAAAGAGACGGATTATTTTTGGAGTAAAAGAAAGAGAGCAGAAAAAAATGCCGTATAATGTATGTTTGTCAGTCAGCTATTCGACCACCGGTTTGAGCCTGCATTGTGTTGCACCCCACCTATATTTTCCGCAATTTTTTTTTTTTTTGCTGTTAATATTCGTGATGACAGGGCATGATTAGTGATGTGATTATTGACAATCTGATTGGCCAGTCAGTTGCTTTTCAGCTCCGAACTCCATCCAAAATAGACCTGCTGCCTATTTGCTGCATAGCAGTACGTATTGCTGCAACTGGGATGCAACTTAACAACAAATCATAGCTGAGGGGGTAAGGCACATACCACGTGCCGCAAAATGCAGTCTGCAGTATCCCCAGGTTTGAATCCCGGCCTGGGTGACCTTTGCTGCGTATCTTTCTCTGTGTTTTTGATTCCTGTCTCTCTTTTGCTATCACTATAATTAAGGCTGAAAAATGGTGAAAATATATATTTAAAAAACCTAATTGGATTTGAATGAAATTTTGTATGTACAGTGGATATAGAAAGTCTACACACCTTTGGGCTTTTACATATTTCAATTTCTGTATGTCATGATGAAAGAAGAAAAAAAAACAGGCTTCTCTCTATTAAAATTTATCAAATTATCCACTTTAGACTCAGACAGAAAAGAAATGTCGACAACATGACATAAATTAAATAGAAATATGAAAGCCAACATACTGGGTTGCATAAGTAAACGCACCCTTTAGTATAACACAAGTAAATCATGGCTTTTACAGCCAGGTTTCTTTCGACAAGTCAGGAGATGAATACATGAAGATTTCTAAGTTACTGAATATGTCTTGGACTTTATTCACATCAAGTATTAAGAAATACCAACAGTATGGTATGTCTGGAGTAGGCAGTTCTCAAAAAATGACTGTGCAAAGTGAGTACTTGTTTTCAAATGCTAAACATTTTTAATACTCGCATTTCTCACAACTTTTTTGTCACAGTTTTATTAGTATGATGTAAAATTCAGTGTTAAATTTAAGTAAATTAAAAAAGTAGATTGAAATTTCTAATAGTGAAAATAGAAATAAAATTGACTATTAACAAAACACACATATTGAGGATGATCTGTAAAGTTTTATTAAGTACCACCCATTTGGGGACCTATGCCGACAGTACAGTTATGTAATTAACTCCACAGATGGCCAGACTGGCCTCCCCCCCTCAAGAAAGGCAATCCCTCTAATAAGCCCACTTTACTTTGTCTGGACAATATGGGTGGCTATATATATATACATACATATAGCGGTTAGTGCGACCGCTTTCAATGCGGAAGATTCCCGCTTGAAACCCCACCGCTGCCCATTCTCCATGTAATGTGGAGTTGCATCAGGAAGGGCATCCGGCGTAAAACCTGTGCCAAATCTACATGCAGGTCCATGTGGGATCTGCTGTGGTGACCCCGAGTTGAAATTGGGAGAAGCCAAAAGTAGATTATTATGTGTGTTTTCAAGGTATTTACTTTCAGACTTTATTTGTGTACTACTTTTTTGCCAACTTTGGTTGCAATAAAGGTATTTACATGCACTGCATGGTGAATTGTGTATTTACTTTATATTACTGTTTAGTTTGTTGCAGAAACACCTTTTTCTATAATCCATAATATTGCACTTTATTGTCAAAAACATGTATTAAAATATTTATGTTGAAGTGTCATGATAAAGAAAAATATTGCACTTGTATTTATGAAACAAACTGCGAAGTAACCAGCAAAAACAAAAATCTATATTCAGGAACAGTTATGCAATGTAACAGTTGAACAAACAAGAACTGAAAAAGAAATGACACCAGAAAAAGAAAAAATATATATAATTTATCAATCAATTTTTCAAAGAGGGCCAAAAACCTCTCGCTCTTGGCCTTGCACTCCTCATGGCACCTCTGATCTCTCAGGCTTCCTCGATCAAGAAATCCAGGATGGGATTCGTCTTTCTCCTTTTTAGCAGAGGAAGGGGGAAGTTGGGGAGCTTGCCATGGCCCTGGGAAAGGTTGCCATACAGTGTTTCACAGTATCCCATAATGCCCTGCACACACGGTGATCTTTTTTTAGCAGAATCGATAGAGGATAATAAAGAGAATATTAGAAATAGTCCAAAAAAAAAAGGCTCGGGAGGTGACTTTTGTTGTTTGCGTCATTGCATCAATTCACAAATGAAGTGTTTGGAGCAAGAAAAGAAGGTAAAGTTCTAAAGATTTCCCAGCAGTTATCACCAAAACAAACTTTGGTTAAAAGCAGTATGCAGGAATGAGGCAGATGACACACCTTGGATTCCCAAAAAGCATTCAAGGATCTGCAGTGAACACTTTGTCAATGATATGTTTATAAGATTCATTTTTATTTCTATTCTATTTTTCAAAATTAAAATCACGTGTTATTTTTCAAAAGAAGCAGGCAATAACTCCTGTTTCAGATGTGGTGGCAAAAATGACATATGTTTCATTCAACATGAAATCAAACAAAATTGAACACATTTCAAAAAAAAAAACTTCTTGTCGAATTATGTGTGAAACTGAAGGAGTGTCATATGATGAACACGCAGCACATTAATGCTGCTAACCACAATGAAACTAATTAATATATATAGATTAAATGACTGAAACTTACTGATACAGGTGCATTTCTTCAGCAGAAAATTTTCTCATTTTTTTTGCCATTAGGTGGACCTTTACATGTCCAATGTCAATGGTAGGTATTCCCCTGATGTTTTCAGTCCACCCAATTAGATTTTTCACACTGGCAGGAGCTAAACTTGCTATTTCTGCTCACTCTTTAGCACTGGCTGTAACCAGTGGAATTTGCAGACTCAGCAGTCAATCCCTCTCAGTGTGAATTGAGGAATGTCCCCTCCACACATAGAAATAGCACAATCCTGCATGAGAAGCACTTTCAACACTTTAAAAGCCGCGCGATGAAGCAAACTCTCAAAGCTTTTTCACTCAAACCGCTGGCCTGGAACAACTGCATGTGTAGGGTTTTGGGATAGTGAGAAATTGACTATGGGAGACGTTGAAGCTCCTGGTACTGATGCTGCTGAGGTGCTGTCTGATGAGAGAGGAGAGAAGAGACTGGGCTCAATGATCTCCAAAAGGAATAAGACAAATCATAGTTAATTAGAATCCAGAAATGGACAATATGGCCATATTTCACGTGCAATATATCTTCCAAAAATTAAAAATAATATCACATTAACATGTTTACCACTCTAACATCAAAAGAGCAATGATCAATAACATTCCTGACCACAAAATTAACTGCATTACATGGTAAGTATTGCACTTAAAACATTACCATAAGGATTGGTTTGGATCCTCATCAGCAAAGTATGCAACCACAACAGGAGGGTCCACTGCAGGCCTAGCACCCAACACCTCATGCATGTTTTCAAATTACTGCCACTTGGCAGCTTTTGTCTCACCAGGATCAGTTCCAGGACCAGTTCTCACAGTTTTTAGGTCCTGACAGAAGACACACACACACACACACACACACACACACACACTCACACACACACACACACACACACACACAATACTCAACAATATTAATAATTATAAGAAATGCAGTCATTTGCCCTGGCATTGAGATTGTTAAAGGTTTGAAGTTTTCACTGAACACCACAGAAGTCACATCCACATTGCTTACCTTGTATTTTTTGTCTTTATGTTCTCCCACTTTTTGGATGCTTGTTGGCCAGTCACCTTTCCTTCTGACCCCATTTATTTTATTAGTGTCTTGAATCATAACCAATATGAACAGTAATGAAGTGAAAATATGTAACAATAATGCATATGTAACAGAAAAAAAGCACAAGAACAGGAACATTAAACAAGTGACTCCCTACTGAAATTATTTTACTGAGGGTTCTGACTTGAGGAAATGCTGCTCATTTTATGATTGGAACTGCAGGAGCCTTCTGGTTTCCTCTGGTGTCCCTGGTTGAAACAGGACATACAGGACAGGTGAATCATGTTGCAAAAGGTACAAAACTGAAAAAACACTGTTTGTTTACAATAACAATTTCATGTATCAGTGGAGGTCACCACAGGTAAACAGCAGGGCTAGTGGTGTTGTATGGAGCCCTAGACTCACATGAAGAAAAAAAAATGGTTTCTAATCTCTGCCCTCAGATTTCTAATCTCTGCCCATGCTTTTGGAAACTGTGAGCACAGAGTAGCAAACTGAAAGGTTGGGTTTGGAATGAAATGCAAAAGAATACAACATTACAGAGTGGTGACATTACAAAGCTGGACAATGTAATAATAATAATAAATTTGATTTGCATAGCGCCTTTCAAAAAACCCAAGGACACTTTACAAAACAGCACACATATTAGTAAATAGACAGACTGTAGGGAGAAAGGTAAAAATAAAAGGTGAGCGAGAATCAGCTGAGGCCATAGGCTTTGATGAACAAATGGTGTTTGAGATGATCTTGGGATGATATGTTCCTGATGACCGGAGGGAGAGAATTCCAGAGGGTGGGGGCTGTGATACTGAAGGCACCATCACCAAAGATACAGAACCTGGTGTGGGGGATAAAGAACAGACCTGTGTCAAAGGAACAAAGTGTCTGGGTTGGAGTGTGGGGGAGAAGAAGGTCAGATAGGTACAAGGGGGCAAAGCCATGGAGGGATTTGAATGTGAGAAGGAGGAGTTTGTAGGTGATACGGGACTTAACGGGGAGCCAGTGAAGAGAAATGAGCGTAGGGGTGATGTGCTGCCAGGGTTTAGTGCAGGTGACAACCCTGGCAGCCAAATCTTGGACAAGCTGAAGCCTGGAAACCCCGGACAGGACTCCATTGCAATAGTCCAGACAAGAGGTTATGAAGTGGTAAATGAGGGTTTCTGTGACGAGGTCAGGGAGTAATGGCCGGAGTCGTGAGATGTTCTTGAGGTGGTAAAACACAGATTTGGTGACGGATTTGTTATGTGACTGGAATGATAGGGTGGACTCCATGATGATAGCAAGGTTGCGGACCTCGGAGGATGTGAAGATGGACGTACCAGCCATGTTCAGGATGAAATCACCAGCATTCCAGAGTAGAGCCTTAGGGGCCACAACCAAGAGCTCAGTTTTGCTGTTATTAAGTTTGAGGTCATCCATGTTCGTATGTTATGCAGGCAGTTGATAAGAGACTGAGGGGGGAGTGAGTGGATGGCTTGGTGCTGAGGTAAAGCTGTGTGTCTTCGGCTTAGGAGTGGAAGTTAAGACTATGGTTGCAGATGATCTGACCAAGGGGGAGCATGTAAATGGTGAAGAAGAGTGGGCCAAACACAGAGCCTTGAGGCATGCCTTGGTTGACGGGGGGCTCAGGGGGAGCTGGATTGACTGATGAACTTGAACTGTTTTCTGTTGGAGAGGTAGGATTGGAACCAGGACAGCGCTGTACCGGTGACTCCTAAGTGATCTGATAGACGGCTCAGAAGCATGGAGTGGGAAATTGTATCAAATGCTGCAGACAGGTCAAGAAGGATGAGGGTGGAGATGTGGGTGGAGTCAACTGCAATGAGGAGGTCATTGGCAATTTTGATGCGGGCGGTCTCGTTGCTGTGGTGGGGTCTGAATCCAGATTGTAGAGGTTCATAGAGCTCATAGTTAGACAGATGCTGGTGAAGTTGGGTGGCAGCTACTCTTTCCAGGATCTTATTTATGAAAGGGAGATTGGAGATCGGCCGGTAGTTACTTAAATCCTACGGGTCTGAACCTGGCTTTTTGAGTATAGGAGTGACAGAGGCCGTTTTGAAGCTGAAAAGGACTGTGGCAGATTACAGAGATGTGTTGATGATGTTGACAGAGCAGCTCAGTCAGGCTGAGCTGTTCTGATTAGATCAGGGATAAATGGAAAATGTACAGTACTTTGGGTCCCGAGGACTGGAGTTGAGAAACACTGCTCTACCATGTTGAGTAGTGTTCCATCAATACTGATGTGAGGAGGGTGGTAGGTCTCATGTGGTGGTTTCTGGTGCAGCACTTCTGTCGTCTTGAGACTGATGGTGAGGCCGAAGGCCTTCGCTGCATCAGCAAAGCGGTTGACGACTGTCTGAAGGGTTTCTTCGCTGTGAGCTAGAAGAACACAGTCATCTGCAAACAGCAGCTCTAGTATCAGTTCCTCAAAAGTTTTGGTGTGAGCCAGAAGTCTACGGAGGTAAAAGACTCTCCCATCTGTCTGGAACCGTATGTAGATCCCTTCTGTGAGATCCTCCTTGGCTTCCCTTACCATCAGGCTGAAGAAAATGGCGAAGAGCGTGGGGGCGAGGAAACATCCTTCTTTGACACCGTTTTCGATGGGTAATGGGTCCGACAGATCACATAGTGGCAAGTTAAGGGACATGAGGCTGTTGGAATGACCAACTGGAAGATTCTGCAGCTTGCTGGCAATGGAGCTCTTAATCATGAAGCCCACGCCTGACAGTCTGTTTTCATCCTTTCCCTTTCCAGGCCAGAAGAGCATATACTCCGCACCAGGTTCTGTCAGAGAGCCCTGTTCTGCAAATTGCACTTCACTGATGGCTGCGATGTCGATATCAAACCTGGCTAGTTCCCTGGCTACAAGAGGTGTGCGTCTCTGTGGGCGATTGCTGTCGTCCGAGTCTTGCATTGTGCATACATTCCAGCACGCTACCTTCAGCATTGCTGTCTTCTTCATTTTTTTGTTTTTTCTACCGCTTTGGTGAGATGCGCGCTGACCGCGGGTAGCCAACGAGGTTGTAGTGAGACAAGCGTTGTTTGAACCACCTTTTCTAGGACTGTTTCCATTCGGAGCAAGCAGCGTTGTCCCCTTCTACATCCCTGTCCCCTTCTTCATTGCTGTAGGGCTTGTCGGGGTTTCCTTCCCGCCTGCGCTGAGTAGGTTTATAGTGAAGGTCAGTGCGCGCAAACCAACCTCACTCTTTAGGCTAAGTATCCTTCCACAGTGGCTCAGCAGGCTAAGACAGCTGTGGTGACCATGAAGCTGTAGGTTTTACATCAGAGTGTCCTCCTCTTAGATGGATTGCCTGCTAAGGCTAATGAGCTCCTTCTACCCAACTCGCACTAGCATTTACTCTTTAGCTAACATACAGCTAACTGACTCATTTTCTGCTGGGAATTATAAGGTTGTATCTTGCAAAACATGAACAGAAGCAACAGTTTTCAGACAGTTCACTCAGAATTTGCCTTAAACATGAAAACAGTGTTGTAACAGAGTGTCTACAGTTAAACGTAATGCCTTTATGACATTATATTCATTGTTTTAGGACCAATTATTTTTCTTTGTCAAGAAAAGATTGCACAGTACTCACAGTAAGTCTTGATAGGTTGAGTGCACGGCCACCAAATTTGTACCACAGATGCATCCCATGGAGGTCTTGGATGAGTTTGATGATGAGTGACCTTGACCTACTTTCCAAGGTGATCAAACAAAACAAACAAACAAAAAAAAAATGAAAATAGCAGTACTCGCAACAACTTTCTATACATTCAGTGCATGGCCACCAAATTTGTACCACAGATGCATCCCATACAGGTCTTGGATGAGTTTGATGATGACTGACCTTGTCCTAGCTTCCAAGGTCACAGAGCAAAAAACAAACAAAAAAGACAGTACTATACATGGTACTCGCAATAACTTCCTATACATTCTGTGCACGGCCATCGTGGGACAGGGGACACAAGGCCTTCAGGCCAATATCCCATTTTGCATATTTGCTGCTGTCCCTTTGTCTGGCACTCCCTTTGTTTTTGTTGATCTCCGGGTGTTCTCTCGCAACATGACTTTTCTGCCTGGATGTGTCAGGGTCATCACAAAAACACAAACAGACAATCTACATTTTGCAATAATTAATATCTTTAATACTGAGATTGATTCTGATACTAATAATGTGTTAATCACTGATATTGAGGTTAGTGTTAAAAAGATACTTCTTTAAAAACTCAAATCTCTCCTTTAGTGCTTGCCTCCTAATGTTAGCATTAACTGCTTAACTAACATTAGAAAGCTAGCATTAGTTCGCTAGCATGGTAGCTAACAATGAAAATAAACTCAGTAAGATACAAAACAATTTTAAAAAGACTGAGCTTGCCTGCCATTTGTATTGATTTTCATCATAATGTCATCAATAAAGTCATCCGCATTGCCGTTTCTCATAAACCTTTTCTTATCTCCACTGAGTCAGTCCTCTCTGCTCCTTTTCCCTCAGGTGTCAGCTCTATGTTCCCCAGTGCCTATATTCCCCAGGACTGATAAAATACCACTTTTTCGCATAATTTTCCATATGATCTGAAATCCAAAGAAAATTTTCTGACCCCCAAAATAAGTAATTTTCTGACGGGACTCAAGTGATCTTGAATTGATCAACTTATTTTGCATTTATTTGCTGCACCATAATAAATTGAATCAATTGTAGATATTTTTTAAAATGTTATTTTGAACCCCAAAATAATATGATAGTGGGAACTTATCCTAATGTAAGCAACTCAAAAAATGTGTGTGTGACAAATGCATTACTTCTACTTTTATTCTAACGAGGAACATAGGTACCGGGGGAATATCAAGCATGTCAGATAATATACGTATAATATAATTCCAAAGGGACAAAATGGAAAATTTTGTGGTAGAGTTGGATCAAAACTTGCTCAGGTCTTCTTGATCATGGGACGCTCCATCTAATTTCATCATAAAACAAAAACCACAGCTGGACTTTTAGTATCTCTAAACAGACATAGTTGGTCACATCTCCGTTGCGTGTTCTTTCAGTTAATGAAGATAGAAATGTTAGCTACAGCCCTCTTTGAGCTCTGAGTGCACTGTTTAAAAATACTTGTAATCCTCAACTGATGTCATATTCATGCTGAACAAAGAGTCACTGTGAACTGGTTCAAAGTGAGAGTACAGACGAGACGGACAACAAGGTTGAGATATGCCAAAGTTTATTTAATGAAAAACAAAAGCCTGAAAAAAATAATCTGAGTTTATTCAGTCTGGCTGGCTCTCTGGCTCTTCTCTTCCAGCTTTGCAGAGATTCTCTGGACAGCAGTCATCTCACAGATGGGCTTGCTTCACTAGCAACATGAATAGACTTTTATGTTGCTGTTTGTCTGTCTGTTAGATGTTAGTCTGGAGCAGGGATGGCATGAAGGGCCAAGACGGTGCAGATTTTTCTTGTAACTGATCACCTCAGCAGGTGACTCCTCAGATGATCAGGACTTTAAGTTAAGGGGGAGAGCACATCAGTAAAACCAGCTGCTGAGATGATCGGATGAAAGGAAAACCTGCACTGTCTTGGTCCTCCATGACACACTATTGCTCAGCCCCTGGTCTGGAGTACTGTATATCTCAAAAGGATATGAAAAGATTTGAGTGAAGTTTGGTGGACAGGTAGGCTGATTACATTTTGGTGTACATGGATCAAGGGGTGAATATCTTTTTGATCTTTAATCTTGACTCCTTTGATTCTGGTCCTGCTTTGATCTTTGATCTCTGATCCCAATTCCTTTGAGCCTGTAATCAGGATTGCTGATTAATTCAACAAACAACTGTCAAGAACCATCTTTACTACTGTGATCAAAGCAAGATGGACAGACAGATAAATAGCAAGAAAAATATAACCTCCTTTGCGAGGTTTAGAGCTCAAAGGCCAGACATCATGATCAAATGTGAGTAATCAGAATCAAAGCTCATTATCAATATTGAGTGATCAGTGTCAAAGATTGGTAAGTTCAACAATCAGGATAAAAGAGAGGGATCAGGTCCAATGGTCAGCAATCAGGATCAAAAATCTGGACCAAACATCAGTGAACATAATCAAAACTGTGATTAGGCCCAAAGGTCTAGTCAGCAATCGGGACCAAAGCTTGGTGTTAAAGGTCAAAGTCAAGGTCAGTGATCAGGATCAAAGATCAGGATCAAGGACCAGTATCAAAGGTCAGCAAAAGAAGATCAAATCATTGTGATCAAGATCAAAGGCTGTCAAAGATGACTGAATAAGAACAAATATAAGAATCACCGGTCAGCAATGAGAAGCAAAGGCAAATGATGAGGACCAAAGGCCAGCAATCAGGATCTAAAAAACATTAGAGAAGAGATCAAAGGAATTACCTCTCATAATGTAAAAGAAACAGATTAAAGGAAATTGTCAACAGATGTAAACAGAGAACTATTACACCTTTGTAGATGATCTCTGTGTTCCTTTCTAGTTAATAATTGTTTGGAGTTGTACCTGTGGCTGACACTACGCCCCTTCCGTGTATCACCAGCAGGGCCACTGCTGAACAAATATATGTTCACTGTTAATGTTTCAACAAAGACAACCAGATAATGATACAACTTTGGGACTTTGGGGGTGTTTAACATGAAAGCTCAAACGCATGAAACTGTTAAAAGTAGGAAAAAAATATTTTGTGCAATATGACCCCCTTTAATAATGATCTTATTTGATCAATAGTTTAGCATGGACTATTTTCATTTTTGAATCTGCTCCTTGAAGATTAAAACCTCAATGAAAAAAGCCAAGAATCATTTCAACTAAAACTCATTCATTCTTTCATTTTCTGCTGCTTATCTGGGTCTGCGTGATGGTGGCACCAGACCAAGCAGCTCAGCCCACACTTCCCTATCCTCAGCCAAGTCCTCTAACTCTTCCTGGGGGATCTCAAAGCATTCCCAAGCCAGCTACAAAATATAATCCCTCAAGCATATCCTGGGTCTTCCCAAGGGCCTCCTCCCAGTTGGACATGCCTAGAAGTCCTCCTTTGGGATATGACCAAGGGTCATTCTCACCACATGCGCAAACTACCTCAGCTGGCTCCTTTTGATGCAGAGAAGCAGCGGCTCTACTCCCAGTCCCTCCCGGATATTCCAGCTTCTCGCCCCTCCCTGAATTGGCACTTTATTGTGATGGAGGCGTTTGTGGGTGCCAGTGATCCTGGGAATGGTGTTGTCTGGAGCATTAGGTCCTGGTGGGGCCTCCCTTGGCAAATTGGTCCCAGGTGAGGAGACAGACAAAGGGCGATTCACAAAAGACCTGTCGTAATTGACACAAAAATTGAAAGGGTAACCTCGGTTAGGGAACCGGCAGCCTCTGGAAATGGGGGGCGCTTGCATTGAGCACCTGGTGCTCCATGGGCTCAGGTGCTGGCCACCAAGCCCAGGTGCCACCAGGGCTTGGTTGGGCTCAGCCCAAAGAACCAAGATGGTGTCACCTCCATATGGGCTCCCCACCCACAGGGAGAGAATAAAGGGTCTGGTGCACTGTTCTACAAGCAGTGGATCAGGACAAATGCCCATACGAACTGACGCTTGGTTATGGTACTTGACTCAACTAAATCTTTTAAATAATTATCATCTTTTAAACATTTATCTTAGAATCAATATTTTCACATGAACTACTGGGGTGAACTTTGCTGCTCCTTAATACAGCATGTGGAGTTTTTTGTGTACAATAGTGCAGGGCCCCATGTCACTTTGGGCCCCTGGTCTTCAGCCTGGGCACACCCTTGCATTAATCTGGCCTTGGTTCTGGTTATTATACAAAACAAGCAGAATCTGTCCGACTTCACGACAGACACTGGCAGTTCACATCATCAGACCATCAAGTCAGCTGAAGGCAATCTCCAAGGCACTGAGTAACTTTAAGGTGGCATACATGTGATTGATCAGCAATCGATTTACGCATGTATATGACATGTATGTGCACAGGCAAATCAAAAAAGAGGAGGTGTGGTCCTTCATGTCACGTAAACTCTCCACCCATCCTTGCTTTACCTCCATCAAACGTGCAAAAGTACAGCATCAGATGGAGGGAAAAATGCATTTTAATGGTGGGGTACAAACAAGCCACACTAGCATGGTGCTTGAAGATGATTTATTTATTTATTTATTGAAATCCCACCTATTCCAGAATAGGTAGAAATCACACAGGCTGCAACCGAGATATTCATGTGATTAATCGAGCAACTTGAATTATTATGACAATCATTCATTAGCCTTTGTTGGTGCCTCCCAACAATGCTTAGTGGTCTATGGACAGTAGGGTGGTCCAAAAAACTGAAAATTATATTTATATCTCTCCACAGGGCTAATTTTATTATACTTCACGAAAAGGAATTGCACGTAAAATTTCGTGTCTCTATCTCATCATTTAGAGGTTGCCCAAAATTTCACTTTTTTTTTGTCAGGTTGGTCTTTGAGGGTGTCGGAATGGTCTATCGGTGTTCGTGAACAAAGACGGAAGATGAACTTTTTCTGAATCAACAGGCTTCCCGAGAAGCCAACACTTGGGGCTCGAACGAGTACTGGTTGCCATACCCTGAAAATAGGAAGGAATATGAAAAGATGAAAAGTTGGGCGACCTCTAAATATCATTGTATTGTGCTGAAACTTCGCATACAAGGAGAGGAATGCAACACGAAAAAAAGCAGAGGTGTGGAGAAAGGATCAATGCACTTTGAAATTTTACCCCCTTTTTTGGACCACCCTAATGGACAGTGCATGATGCATGTGTGGGAGCAGTGGCTCTGACCACCAGCTCCTTGTTTGTAAACAGTGCTGAACTACACTCACTCTATTACACACAACACAGTAAATTTTACAATGTTAAAATAATTATTTTAGGCCCATATTTATATGACGGATGTAAAAAGGGCTTGTGCAGAGAGTGCTAGGCTATTTGGGGCATGCCCCAATACACATTGCTAGTTACACAGCCAGAAATACTGGTGCAAAGCCGTAATTGTGTGGAAAAGGGTTCCATTTATTGTGTTCATGTTGGGCATTTTGTAGTCCCAATATGGCATCAACCAACCAGAGTGGTACCTGTCCTTCCCTTTAAACTGGATGCACCAGGGACACCGCTCCATGGTATCGAGGAAGCAGACGCAACTGACATGATTACTGGCTCGTTAAAGAATTCATTAACTCCAACTTCTTGGAGGGTGAAACCTGCAGTAATGTTAGGGTGTTTTTAAAAAAAAAAATTGCTACTACTACTACTTCCGGCTGCTCCTGTTAGGGATCATCCATCTCCATCTCACCCTGTCCTCTGCATCTTCCTCTGTCACACCAACCACCTACATGTCCTCCCTCACCACATCCATAAACCTCCTCTTTGGCCTCCCTCTTCTCCTCCTGCATGGTGACTCCATCCTCAGCATCCTTCTCCCCAAATACCCTGGGTCCCTCCTCTGCAAATGTCCAAACCATCTCAATCTTGCTTGTCTGACTTTGTCTCTATACCGCCCCACCTGTGCTGTCCTTCTGATATGTTCATTCCTAATCCTGTCCATCCTCTTCACTCCCAAAGAAAACCGCAGCATCTTCAGCTCTGCCACCTCCAACTCTGCCTCCTGTGTTTTTGTTAGCACCACCGCGTCTAAGCCGTACAACATTGCTGGTCTCACTACTGTCTGAAAACTTTC
>OMMV01179261.1:0-14225 GCA_900302635.1 Chatrabus melanurus
TTGTACTTTTTACTTTGATGTGTTTTTGTGTCATTGATAGTATGGCCATAGCAGATGGTCACCCCTCTGAGTCTGGTCTGCTTTGAGTTTCTTCCTATACTTATAAAACATCCAGGGAGTTTTTCCTTACCACTGTTGCCATTGTGCTTGCTCAGGGGGTGGGTAAGGTTAGACCTTACCCTTGTGAAGCGCCTTGGGGCGACTATGTTGTGATATGGCGCTATATAAATAAATTGAATTGGTGAAAGTATAGCAGGTATGGTAGGATCCTCCTCCGCAACATGAAACCCATGAAGAGCATGTTGCGCTCTTCAACAGAAGACATTTATGAGATTTTAACAGAGAAATTTTAACTTTTGGAAAAGTGTGGGCAAACAATCTGAGGAAGTCGTATAATGGGAATTGTACATAATCGTCAATAATTGGTTACAATCGTATGTAATCGGATATAAAATAGTAGGTAATAGTCAGAACTGTGATTACATCTGAATTTTGGCTCCGATTTTAACAAATTGGGCCAGATTTTGAAATCGGGACAGAAATTGGGGCCAAAAATCGGTAATGGGTGACGGTCCTATACAATCTACATACGTTTGATTTTTTTTTTCCCTCATTAAAAAAAACGCATTGTTTTTTGATAAACTGTCACAAAAAAACGGTCCAGAAATGACCTAAAAATGTCTTTAAAAAGTGAAAAAAAAACATTTCTGCAAATTGATCCCGATCAGCCTCTGTTCCCTTCCCTGTGGCCCACCTTTCCATAAAATGTCTTTAATCATCATTTTGTCTTCGTGTTTAGATCCTGTTGGGGCTCTTAGCTCCGCCTCTTTCTCCAAATCCACCCCATAAATTTATGGTTTCTCTTCCATGACAGACCAAACATTGAAGACATTTTTTGCCTAATGGCTCGTTAGATGATGGTCCTGCCAACAGTCCAACAAAACTACCAGCAAGCGGTCACGGAAACAGTCCTCCCCTCCCTGTCACAGGTAATGAAACACTTTGAGGGATTTTCTCACAGAACCCAATCGTCTCTACAATCTGTCACTTTCAGACAAATGTCACACAGAGCTACAAACAGTGTATGTGTGGTCGTATCTCACCCTGCTCTCAGTGACCGCCTCTGGGTGTGCCTCTTGCATTTAGTTGCTCCAGGTGACACCAACAGGAAACCTGATATGAAGCTGTCAGACTTGACACACCTGCGGCTCTCCACAAGCCCATTAACAAATCAAGGTCAATGGACAAAGGTGTCACATGCTGGGATTTTTTTCAGATCTCACTTGTTCATCTCAAAGAAATAAAGTACTTTAAAACAGATTTTTTTTTTTTTTACCAAATTACAGTATTCATTATCAGCAATCTACTGAGCGTAAATAAAATACCAAGCATTAATTCAATAAATTAGTTTGAAAACATCTATTGACCTCAAACCAATTGCATAATAATATGGAATCCTCAATGCTAAGATACACTCAATTGGAGTGATTTATTTATGGGCAGTTGACAGGGTTACTCTTAAGGTTAAGAGCGATTATTCCACTCAGGTCCATTAATAGTTGGCCAGTGACAATTTTTGTAATTTTGCACAATGGAGTTAAAATGAAACAAACAATATGTGCTTGTAGAGTAGACTTTTAGCTTTGTTTCAGGGTGTTTTACAAAAATATCACATTAACCATTTAGGAATTAAAGCCATTTGAATACCTAGTGCCTCTGTCCACATACTTATGGACCTGAGTTCATAGAAACTATTCAAACTATAGTTGCTGATCTTGTGGACTTGTTTGGAGTTTACTGCGAGCAAATCTTAGCTTCTCTTAAGCCAGCAGAGTGGAAACCAGAAGTTTCCTATGCAAAACCTGCAAGTTCAAAGGCCACATACATTTTTACACGGAGTCTATGTAAACCCATAAAAGTATAATTTTCACTGTGAAGGAATTTCAATTGTCATGCTTTTAGTGTAGGTGTGTCTCTAACAAGCAGCAGGGGCCTTGGTGGCCACCAGATCTCGGCTTTGAAAATGAACCAAAAGAAAATACAACCTCATTTCAAGCTACATGTAACATCGTGAATGTGATGATTAGTCCCTGCAACAACGCCAGACATGTCCAGCAGGTGGTAGTCAAGTTACATGGAAATTCAACCCCACCTACTTCTAATTTCCATCATCTATCCAGTATCCACCAAACCTTCCAGCAGGTGGCAGTGTTCAGGAGGCGGCAGGCAGGTCTATGGGATATTACATTAGCAAGACAAAGTTGCTTTTTGGATTGATCTGGTGCATCAAAGTTCACCAAATTTTCAACAGTTTGTCCTTATTATATGCCCTTTTGATCTGGAGATGGACGAAATGATACCATTTATTGTTTTTGAGTTATCGTGTTAAGAACATGGAGAGGATGAACATTTATCTAGTCATTCACTCACTGCATTTTACATTCCGAGACTTTTCCAAAGCTTAGGAATATATGTTTAAGGGTACTTAAAGGGACAACTGTTTGTGTGCAATGCAATATTGTGGGGCATTGCATTGCATGATTTTGATGCATGGGGCGATGCATTGCCTGATTTTTGGAGGTGTTATTTTCATTGGTCTTTGACAGCATGCTTGACGAGCTTTAAGTCACTGGAAACCCCGACTAATATTGGCCCCTCATGGCTTCTTCGTGTCGACATCAGATGACCGAATGAGGGCCAGATCCTGCTGTCGGAAACAGCAGAGTTAAGCATTTTCACTCTCCCTCACAACCTACAAAAAAAAATGACTCTGCATTTCGTTTCAGTACTGCCAGCAAAATGGCAAAAAAAAAAAGAAAAAAAAAATGTTCCGACACATTTTGGCACAGTCAGGATGGAGCACGATCCTGCTGCACCTTTCTTCATTATTGAAAACGACCATTTCTGGCTTTTGTACAGCGAGCCAACAGCCAGACACGCTGAATTTATTCATGCACACTTGACTGATTTCATCCTGTGTTTAAAGACCAACAGCTACACTATCTGCAGGCAGCAGAACAGGCCTAGGTCAGGCGACTTAACACTGCTACTCTCCCCGCTTTACATGTAATGACCGTTAAGGTTCGTAATCAGCAACAACCATTTGGATACATATATATTTTAAGCCTCAAATACACACATACACACACACACACACACATATACAATATGGCTCAGTCTCTATAAATTGTGTCGTGTCACTTTCCTGACGCTCCCTTGGGTGGTTCATGTCCATTTCCATACCTTGCTGCTGGCAGATGAGGCAGCTGCCAGACCAAATCTAATCCTGCACCACAGCCTCTGTCCCATCTCCAAAGCACACCGGCGGACGGCGCCGCGGCTACAGTCACACTTGATGTTTCTTGCTCCTGGCTCGCCGGCATCGGAATGACCTCCAAACAGCAACAATTTATATTTCCCTGTGGTACCTGAAAGCCCATCTCTTCAAGAAGCTTTTCACCTTCCTCACCTCACATAGGAAGCAGCGTCAGTATGAAAAATAATATTTTTTGGATTTGTTATTTACACATTACTAGGGAATAGCACCCCTGAGGCTAAGGCCTCTGGCACATGGGTAGGATAAGGATAGCATCAATATGCATGCGGTCACCTGGTAAAAAGCAAATTTCTTTGCATGGTGGAAATCTGACTCCAGTGGCCTTGCCCTTTCCCCAAATGATTGACCTTGGGCTGACCTTGCCAGGGCAAGTCTCGAATCCACCTGCATGTTTGGGCCAAAGTGAGTTGAAACTCAAATTCTTTGACCTTGACCTTTGCAAAAATGAAGATTTTAAAGGCAATTCCAAGATCAACTTTCATCCACATGACAAGTTTGCTAGAAATTGGCCAAAGGACCTGGGAGTAGGCCAACCTTTGGCCCCAATTACCTTGTCTTAAATCCCAGTGGCTGACCTTTGGCAAATCTGACCTTGCCTGGGCAATTCTGGAACCCACCCGCATATCCGTGCAAAGTTTGGTGCAAATTGAAGCGAAAATCAAAATTTTGTCCATTGACTCCAATGACTTTGGCCTTTGCCAAACCAAACCCTTTAAGGGGAATTCCGGGGTTGACCATCATCTACATGCCAAGTTTGGTAGAAATTGGACAAAAGACCTGGGAAGATCAGGGGAACACACAGACAGACTAACATTGCTCAAATTATAGTATGATTTATATCGTATGAAAAAAAAATCAAGTTTGCTTTAAGTCTGTTTCTATCAAAAGACATTAAATCGAATCTGATTCAGATTCCACACTGGTAAGGGTGCAGAAAACATCCAAATCCTAACTTCGAGTATGGATTTGAATGTTTTACAGCCTTATAGGCAGTGGGGTCACTTTGACAATGGTTCTATTATGATGCACATCATGGCAGGGTTGATCACAAACATCATACCAAATATGAAGGAAATCCACAGAGCAATTATCTTAGATCTAGCTCCTGACACACGGACACAAGCATGTGGTTGTAATTTCGGCTTCTCGCCCAGTGGGGGATAACAGTTCATACTGAATAATAGTCAAAGGGACTTTTTGTCTCAATCATTTAAATTCCCTAAAGACCATGAGGCTGTAATCCTAAACACAGTGTTAAAGGTTTAGGAGAAGACCTTACAGAGTCATGAGGTTGATAGACAGAGGTATTTGGGCTCTACCAAAACCTTTGCAGGAGAAGGAGTGTCCAACTCTTTCAGGTCCTGGTGCTTCCTGTCTTACTGTATGGTTGTGAGATTTTCACTCAAAAGTTTTAAGTAAAACTATCAAGTATGAAGAAAATGTTAATGACAGTAATGTACATAGAACTAAATATTAGCCTTGCCTCATCCATTTTCTCCGGCACTGTAATTGTCCTTTGAAGAGAGAAATAATGTTTTTAGGCAGACTGAGTAATTGTACCGTCAGGAGGTAAACACATTGCGTGCTTGCTGTTCGGCTTGTTGTGCTGCTCCGCTGGCGTCCATTACACAGAAACAGTGCAAAAAGTCTGGCACATAATTCATCTCTATTAGAATCAATAGAACCAAAGTGTTGAAGTGAATTATCCTCATGGTAATCTGTAGCCGCCTCAATACTACTTCTGTGACATCACGCACCATCTGCTGATCGTAAAGGACTAACAAAACATTTACTACATTTTTGCAAATTACTGTACCTTTAAATCGGTCCTGCTGTCTCTCAGTTATTGTCTCATTTCGCCATATTTCTGCCCAGTGTTAATTAAAAGATTTGTATGTGCAGTAAGAGGACAAGTGACCCAAGGGACAGCACCCCCACACCACCAGGAGGTAAGGAACAGCCCAATAGAACCCAGACACACCCATATCCCAGAGAACTGCACCAACCCACATACGGGACCAGACCAGTTCTGTCACTGCAAGACGTAGGACAGAGACCCCATGGCTGGGAGCAAAGTACTGGATCTGATGGGAGGTCAACCCCCAACATCTGGCACCAGGCATGCACCCATGTCATCAAGCCCACCAGATACCCTCATGGGGCATTTGCTAACCCCCCCAGCTCACCACATCGCACCACCCCTTCCAACTAAAACCTCATTAGGCTGTTCCTCTTGCAGGTTGTTGGACACCTCCAGTGCCAGAATTCCTGTGGCAGGATGTGCCTGGATGATGAACGTCTCTGATGGCAGGTTTCTGATGGCTAATCCTCAGCTGAAGACAGGTAAAGCACCAGGGATCTGTGGTATCAGGGATGGAATTCTTCAGGATGGGTGAGACGCTGTTCTCCTGGTGTGACAGGCAATCTTTGCTTCCATTTTGGGAGACAGGTATCATCCCAACAGACCAGAGGAAAAAGAACTTACTATCCCTCTGTGGAAAAGAAAGTGTGATCACCTACAGGGGTACTACACTGCTCTCTGTGGCAGCAATGGCACTTGCAAGAGTCAGTCTCAATAGGATTCAGTGCTCTCTACTTGCTACTCAGCAGTTTCGCACTCAAGAAGTCAACCATCAACCACATATGAGCTTTGGGAGTACTCATTGAATGAAGGAATGTCAGCAGACTTCTTTAAATCTATATATTGATTTTTTTTTTTTTTTTAAAGGTTTGATTCAGTTGATTGGACTACTTTGTGGGACATCCTGAGAATTCTCAGGTTATCCACTCAGTTGGTATAAATCATAGCCAGCCTATGCACAAGTATTGTCAGTGCTGTGAAGAGTAGGTACAGAGTCTCTGACTTGTTGCATGAATTCTGGGATTTATCACGGATGTGTTCTGTTCAATGCTTGCATGGACATGGAAGATGGATTCTCAACACGAGGACATGAGGCCAACTGAAAGGTCCCTCAGTGTTGAGGACCCCAACAACTGAAAAAGGCTAAAAGGAGGCCCAAGTATCACCTGGCTGCAGCAAAGAAATGAATAATTTTGGGAGGTTTTTTTTTGGGTGGTTGCCAATCAGGTCTCACAGAGGTTCTGTAGGGTGGTTGATGCTGTGACACACAGCACCAGTGCACGCTCCCTGACCTGAGAGATAAATAAATTTTGTGTGATGTCCATCACAGGCTACTTGTCCAGTCCCAGGACACAGACAGGTAGCGTGAACCGGAATCCAACCCAGTGTAGACCTGGGTTTGACTACCGTTATTGGTAATCCAACTCCTATCCCACAGAGCTACCTGCTGTGCCTGACCTGCGACCTGACCAGAAAATCCTTTCTGTCTGTGAGTTAAAGCTCAACCACAACTGGGGTAGACATCAAAACAATGATCTAAAGCACAAGAGCAGCTGAACATCTGAATAACCCAAGAGAAACAAATCACAGTGTTGAAGCGGACTAGTCAAAGTCTTGACTTCAACCAAACTGAGATACTGCTTGCTGGCCCTGGAACGGGTAATTCATGCTTGAAACCCCTCCAATGTGGTTGAACTAAAGCAGTTTTACAAGGAAAATAAAATTCCACCACAGTGATACGAAACACCAATCTCCAGCTATCAGAGACTTTTAGTTGCAGTTAATACAATGAATCAAAGTCAGATAAATTCTCCCTTTTATTTTTGTTGTGAAACATTTTCCCTTTGATTGAAATATTTCCTTGTTCCTTCCCGTACACAGATCATTTATAATGGGTGTAACGTGTTGAAGTGCTCGACCTGATAAACCACATTCCTTCAGGGTGCGCTCCTCCATTACTGTAGGAATTTCTACACCAGTGGATGTTTCTAAGCCCTTAAACATGGTTGGGTTAGAAGGTTAGGGTAAAAAATATGGGCTGGGATTAGGTTCCTTGTCATCATTGTTGAGAAACACCCTTGCCAATCAGTGAGTCACCAAGCAGGAACTGACATGATCTGCTTTACATCACAGAACAGACTTAAGTTTCTGTGCAGAGTAAGTGACACGATTTGATATTCACTGACACAGAGAGGCAGAATGATGCAGCAAGGATATCCACTGGACAGAGCCAAGCTCTCCTGTTCGATCTGTCTGGATCTACTGAAGGATCCTGTATCCATTCCCTGTGGACACAGCTACTGCATGAGCTGTATCAAGACCTGCTGGGATCAGAGGAGCGTCAACAGCTGTCCTCAGTGTCGGCAGACTTTCACAGCGAGGCCTGTCCTGGTGAAAAACACCATGTTAGCAGATTTGGTGGAGGAGCTGAAGAAAGTTGGACTCCAAACTGCTCCTGCTGATCACTGCTACGCTGGACTTGAAGACGTTTCCTGTGATTTGTGCACTGGGAGAAAACTGAAAGCCCTCAAGTCCTGTCTGGTGTGTTTGGTCTCTTATTGTGAGAAACACCTCCAGCCTCACTATGATGTAGCTCCGTTAAAGAAACACAAGCTGGTCGAGCCCTCCAAGAACCTCCAGGAGAACATCTGCCATCGTCACAGCGAGGTGATGAAGATGTTCTGCCGTACTGATCAGCAGTGTATCTGTTATCTCTGCTCTGTGGATGAACATAAAGGTCACGACACGGTGTCAGCTGCTGCAGAAACGACCAAGAGGCAGAGAGAGCTCGGGGTGAGTCGACAGCAAATCCAGCAGAGAATCCAGATCAGGGAGTTTGAAGTGGAGGTGCTCAACCAAGAGGCGGTGATTATCAATCACTCTGCTGACAAAGCGGTGGAGGACAGTGAGAAGATTTTCAACGATCTGATCCGTCTCATTGAGAAAAGACGCTCTGATGTGAAGCAGCAGATCAGGTCCCAGCAGAATATCGAAGCAATTCGAGTCCAGGAGCTTCAGGAGAAGCTGGTGCAGGAGATCGCTGATCTGAGGAGGAAAGCCGCCGAGCTGCATCAGCTCTCACAGTCAGAGGATCAGAACCAATTTCTACAAAATTACCCCTCGCTGTCACGTCTCCCTGAAGCTGCAGACTCACCCAGAATCCACACACGTCCTCTGACGTACTTTCAGGATGTGACGGCGGCCGTGTCAAAGGTCAAAAACAAACTACAAGACGTTCTGAGTGACGAGTGGACGCAGATCACACGTGCGGTGACTGAAGTGGATGTTTTACTGCCACAACCAGGGCAAAAGTTCCAACCTGATTTCTCAAGATGCAGATGTGAAATCACACTGGATCCAAATACAGCAAGCACCCGTTTGATTTTATTTGAGGGAAACACAAAAGTTGAATTTATGTCAACAGAACATCTTAAAGCTCATCATCCAGACAGATTCAGTGACGCGTTTCAGGTCCTGAGTAGAAACGGGCTGACTGGGCGTTGTTACTGGGAAGTGGAGAAGAGCGGTGGGGGAGTTTCAGTCGCAGTTGCGTACAAGAACTCTCATCAACGTTGCTCTGATGAAAGATTTGGAGCCAGTGATGAGTCATGGACACTTGAAGTTTGCAGATGTAGCTATAATTTCATACATAACAATATCACCACCCCAGTCGCAGGCCCTCTGTCCTCCAGAGTCGGAGTCTACCTGGACCACAACAAAGGAATTCTGTCCTTCTACAGCATCTCTGAAACCATAACTCTCCTCCACAAAGTCCAGACCACATTCACTCAGCCGCTCTACGTTGGACTCCAGCTTTATGGTCCTCCCGGAAATGCTGCTAAACTGTGTTAACTTTCGGGGTTCTAAAGCTGATATACACAGTCCTGTGCAAAACTACCCCACTGGACTCAGCACACATCTATAATATAAATGTCACAAACAGCACAGAAAAGAAAATATACTCAGGAATATTCACAGATTTAAAAAAAAAAAAAAAGGAAAAAAAAGCTTTTGACACAATTAACCACAATATATTAGTAGAAAAATTTGAAAGGTATGGCATCAGGGAAACTGTACGGAATCAGTTTAAATGCTATTTAACAAACAGGTGAATATAAATCAACATGTATGAATATCACCTGTGGTGTACCTCAGGGATCAGTTTTGTGTCCAAAACTGTTCCTTCTGCACATAAATGACATATGTCGAGTGTCCAACAGTTTAAAATTTATTCTGTTTGCTGATGACATAAACATTTTTTGCTCTGAGGAGAATTTACAGCTGCTTTTGAAAGAAATCACAACAGAAATGAATAAATTTAAAAAGTGATTTGATTTTTAAAAAAAACACAGGCGGCGAACACACTTTTTAAAGTCACATGCATTGAAATTTGGGGATCTGGTTAAATTTAAAACGGCACAGATTTTGTATAAAGCAAAAAATAATTTACTTCTGGGAAATATTCAGAAAATGTTTTGTGACAGGGAGGGGAGGTTATAATGTAAGAAGAATGTTAAACATTTTTAAAAAAGCACTGTGATCATACAGCTATGAAGAGTATGTGTATTTCAGTGTGTGAGGTGGATTTGTGGAAGATGAATGATTACAGAGAAGCACTAATATAGAGCACTTTAAAAGGATGCACAGAAGGAACACTAAGAATGTATGCAGACGAGGAAGGGTTGTGCTGAGGGACTGGTTTATATATATATCATTTTTGACTGTTTATTCATATATGTATTGATTTTTTATTTTTTTTTATTTTATGTATTTTTAGGTACTGGGTGGGCATTTGGATTGTAAATAACTGGGATTTACATGGTGATATAATTAAATTGTCATTTCATTTAATAGATGAATAGTGAGAAGGGGGTAGGAATCTGTAAGTGTATACTTCTTCCTACTCCTTTTCGAGCATTGTTTCTTTGTTTGTTGACATGTTTTTCTTGTGTTTGTTTCTATGTTTGAAATAAATAAATGCATTCATTCATCGGTGGTGTGGATGTGGCTTGGGTGAATGGAACAATTGTTTTTAGGACTATCCTGCTCATCACGTCTTTTCATTTTAAGTGTCATTTTTTTAGAAGCCTATTTCTCTGCATGATTTTTTTTTTTTTTTTTTTAAGCAATGTTTTCCCTTTTTACCATGGCAACCATTTTATCACATGGTATTGATGACACCATCTATGATTTATAATGAAAGAACTCTGTATTAGCTTCATAATCATGGACAACAACCATGCCTTGATATATAAGTGATGATATGAGCCACCGCTTATAGACGATTCATTTATTTAACTGAAAGCAAATTTAAACGAAACGAACGAATGGTTTTATTGTCGTTGTACATACATGGATACATACAACGAAATTTGTCCTCTGCATTTAACCCATCCTAATTACAGTTAGACTCAATCCAACCATTAGGAGCAGTGGGCAGCCACAGTCCGGCGCCCGGGGACCAACTCCAGATGTAGAGACGCTGCTTTGGTCAAGGGCAGAGAAAGGAGTGGATCCTAATGTGCATGTTTTGATATTGTCAAAAATATTGTCTTGGTGTAACAAAATCAAGAACACAAGCAAGTGATCTTGTTTATTTTTGTTTACCAATATCCACAGAGGAACTATTAGTTATAATTTGTTCATGAATATGATTATTATTAATGCACATTCAGTATAATGTAACAATTAATGTATGATTCCATTCAGTTAAATCTTTTATTTATTATGTGTGCATGTATACACATGTTCATTCATTTGAAAACACTAAATATTGTACTCATAAACCTTCAGTGGTGGGCACAGTTCCGCTACTCCGCTAACTGCTAAGTGGCGAAGCCAAATTTTTCGTAAGCGGATTAGCTTTTCAGCTAACATTGAAATTTAGTTGAGCTAGCTTTAAGTCGACTAACTTTAATTAAAGTTTACAGTCAAAAATTTGTAAAGCCTAAAATTATAAAAGTGTTGTTATACGCTATTCTGTCACCTTCAAAAAAAGGCCAGTGAACGCACCAATTTCAAGATAGTAACTCCATAAAACAATTCATAAATCAACGAGAGAGAGAAATTTTCTCATCACACCAACTGCATCTACATCCTAGATGATTGCTCTGGCCAATAATATAGCTTTTGTAGTGTTATCAATATAGAAGAACGCATTATGATGTGAAAACTTCGGACAGTCATTTTGGTCAAACTCTTGGCTTTGGAAATGCAGCCATGGATAGTAACTCCATGAAACGATTCATAAATCAACTGAATAATCGTCCTAGATGACTGCATTGTCCACTGGTATGATTTTGTACAGAATATAGGGATACATTTCGAAGTCAAACTGCGGAAGTCAATTTGGTCACGACGCGCTATGATCCGTTATGGGCCGAAAACCTTAAACACAAACTATTAAACTTATGTTTAATAGTGATGACTGCATGCTAACGGCTCACATCGTCCTCACATCCAAATGTGTTTGATTTCGGAACTACTCCTCCAATAACTAAATTCATATAATAAAAATTAGCAGTTATCGGGAACTTCCGCTCAATTTTTTTTTTTTAGCGGTTTCACGTTATCGCAGTTAACTTTTCAATTAGCGGTTATCAAAGCTATCTTTTTGCTGAGCTGTGCCCACAACTGCAACCCATGAGTTACATGAAAACCGGTCGGGGTTCTGAGATACGGAGTGTGGATTAAAACAATTTCTCTGAATTTTCTCTTCTGGGTGTCACCAAGACTTATCAAGCGATCAGCCCCCGAACGCAACGTCTCATTCCAACAAACCTTTTATCCACTCACGGTCAAATACGGGAACGACACTATTCAACAAAAATTACAGTTCACCTCAGCGGAGGCGGCAGAACGTGTGGGCGCAGCCACGAGAGCGGCAGACCCAGTCGTCTTCTTCTAAATCATTTCTGACAGCTCCGTGATTGAAGGGGCATCAGCTGAAGCGTGCCTCCAGCTTCCTTCCTTGTCTCCTTGCTGTACTTTTCCTTTCCATCTGCGTCTCGTGACCTTGCGTCAAAATTGTCAGCGATCACTTACGCTGCGCGTTCTGTGACGATCACTCGCACGAGCTGCAGCAAAGACGTGCTTGATTTCGTCAGGTTTAGCAACTCAAGACAATAATAAAGGCTACTGGCGTAAACAGCGGGAAGAGACGGCAATGACGACGTGGCGCCGTTACCAGAATACGAGGTTTCTTGTCTTGTTTAGTTCTGAAAGACACACATCAAACTATAACCAGGACGGTGTTTGAAACATCATATTGGCCAGAATATAGGACGGCCCCGATTATAAGACGACCCCCCCCCAGCCCCCTTTTCAAGATAATTTTGGAAAAATTCATTCTGAAGACCAAATTTTGTTTATTAAAAAGAAAATGCTTCATTTTCATGCCTCCCTCCAGCAAAGACTCTTTCTAGCTCAGTTAACGTCTCGCTGAGTTCTAACACATAATTTCCTTAAGACTAAGGTGTGTCCTGAGAAATTCCATGAATACTAAAACTCTCTTATGCACTCGCTAAGCTGCTGTAATGCCCTTTCTGGAATATTCTTTGCCTTTCACAGGATTAGCATTGTGTGTTTAGCGGGATAAAACGAGTGAAGCACATAAAAGTGCAAAGGCTGCATTTATGGGCCGTCCTTCAAAAGAATTTATAAGCCGGAACAGAGGTTAGACAAGTCGCTAGAGATCGATTTACCGCTTCTCCTGTTGGTGTAAACTGCAGTAGAGGAATGCACATAAATCAGCGATGAAGAACACCTTTGTTATGACTGTGATATAAATCAATTTTAGATCAGACATCATTTTAACTCCTGGAAAACGTGTGGAATTTTGACACAGGCCTCATCTATTTTTTATTTATTTATTTTTTTTTAAGGATTGTTCGATAATTTTCAACAATATGATGAAACTATAACAAATCTTGTGTTCTACAATTTAAAGCTACAGTGTGTAGGATTTAGTGTCATCTAGTGGTGAGGTTGCAGATTGCATTATGCCGTCACCGTCACAATTTTGTTTCTCTTCGTGTTTTTGCTTCTTTGGTGACAGGATTTCATGTTCCCGTGCCTTCTCATGTGATAAGCATTAGGGAGGGAATTGATGAGATTTTATTGATATCAATGCCATTATCGATTCTGGTTATCGGTGCATTTATAATTGTGTTAAACTCCAAGCGATGAATAGAACCTGCAAACAATAATGTGAAACCTCACCCAACAACACACAAACTTTCTTCTTTTTTTTTTTACTTTGTTTATTGATTTTCGATTTTTAACAAAATCTTCATCCAATGTCATTATACAAGTTATTTTAAATAAACAACCAAACAAATGAACTGCCCAACGGCAACATACACACATACAATCAATTAATCAAACTCCCCCACGGCACATACCCCCCTCCCCAGGTGCAAAAAAAATTAAATAATAAAATACAATACAACAGGATATATGAATTAACAAACACATTAAATTTGGCAATGTCTCAAATACATACATACACAAAGTAACATGACATTCTGTGCTTTTAACATACGACAAAAAGGGATTCCAGGTCTTTTCAAATGTTTTTCCAGCTCCAGACAGGGTCAACCTGAATTTTTTTCAGTTTTAGAAAATATAGCACCTCTTTGATCCAGTTCACATGAGTGGGTGGGGCTGAGCACTTCCATCTCAGCAGAATCAGCCTCCTGGCCAGCAGGGTTGAAAATGCTATCAAGTCCTTATTGTTTGAGGAGAGATTAAGTGAAGGTGGCAACACGCCAAACAGAGCAGTTAAAGCGTTTGGAACAATATTTCTCCCAGTTACTTTGGCTAACACACCAAAAATTTCAGACCAAAACTTATTGAAAGAGGGACAGAGCCAGAACATGTGTATGTAATTTGCTGGAACTTGGCGGCATCGATCACACAAAGGAGAGACAGAATCATATATTTTTGCAAGCCGAGCCTTAGTATAATGATCACGATGTAGAATCCTGCACTGAGTAAAACTGTGCTTGGCACAAATAGATGATACGT
>OMMV01179269.1:0-17214 GCA_900302635.1 Chatrabus melanurus
GCAGACCACAAGGGCTGTGATTAGTCCGCAACATGGCCAGCCTCTGAATCAGCTTTGTTGTGTGTGTTCTGGTGGTGTATGAATGGTTGCAAATGACATACGAAAATACCTGAAGTGCATTTATCCGTCCGTGTCCCACCGTGTGTTATATTCGCTCATCCTCCGCCTTGATTCATTCAGTGGACGTACAGACAACCTCCGCAAGTGTCTCCTCTTTCGTTGTTGTCGCCACATTTTCAATAAAAGCATTTGTTGTTCAATGTTGATCATCTCCAACTGCAACACCACTCTTTTTTATTTTTTTTTCTCCTCTTGGTCAAGGAGAGACCACAGGAACAAAGCCGGAAGGTAAACAAACAATCAACAAGTTCGCGCCGCCTTCCGTTCCGGCGGTGAACTGCACAGCGACATGGACCAACGCTTATATATTTTGTTGATTTATTTTCAAATTTTCTATGGATACCACGATAATATCGTTATCGTGAATTTTTTTCGCCACGATAACCGTGCAGTAAAAATCTAATATCGTGACAGCCCTATTTCAGGTATTTATAATAAAATGCTCAGAAAGGACAGACATGGTAGGTCCACAGGATGGCTCGCCGGCAAACACTAGCTGCCACTCAAAGTGAGCATGCCCCAACTTAGACATAACTTTATGGCTTAAAATATCTTAAACTGATGATTTATAATAAAAAAAAATTGAATGGTGAAACTAGCTATCGAGACCAAAATTGTTTTTTATATACCAGGCTCTACATGTTTTTTTTCTGCTCTAATGTTGGAGATTTTAACACGAGGGTCTACGGGGAGTGATTCACTTTTGGAGCCAGCCTCAAGCAGCCATTCAAGTAACTGCAAGATCTACCACCTGCGTTGGCTTCATTTATTACCTCCGCCAAGGAGGTTATGTTTTTTTATCATAAAATTGCCATAAAATTAATGTAATGTCTTATTTAATTTACAACACTCCTTGTCTAACGTGAAAAAGGCCACAAGAAAATGTTCTCATAAAACCAATCAAAGCAGGAATTAAGCAAAAAGAGAGGTAAAATAAGGAGAAAGTCAGACACTTGACAGCAAATTTTAACATTTGCACCAACTTTACGACAAAACAACAAATCAGAACATTATTTAGGCTTAAACTGCTGCGTGCGCGTGAAAACACAATGTATCAACCTGCATGAAACAATGTAGCCTCCACCCAACTCGTCAGGGCAGAGAGATAAATGCAAATAGGCTAACAATACTTCCAGCACAGACGAGTGGCTGCCAACAAACAAACACTTCAAGCCACTTAATTTAGATTTTTTTTTTTTAAATCATTATTATTTATTAAATTTTTTCCACCATTACAAATTTGCTCTTGCTCACCCAAAGTTTGGGAAACCCTGATCTACAACACGAGAAAGGGGAGTTGTATGACTGAGCGGAGTGAGGTCCGAAATGGGAAAAGCAAATTTGTGGCCCTCTGGTGCAGTCTTGGCATGAAAACACACCTGGGAGAAGCTCTTAAAATAAGGGCTTTTTTGCTGGTGAATTTCTGAAAAAGTCATCAGACAGTCAACTCAAGCAGGATCTCAGACTCAGGTACGCTTCGAGTGAGGCTGCAGGAAAGGTTCAGCAGCATCCTGAAATGGGAAGTACACCACTGCTATCTCAGCATAGCTGAGACAGACAAGGCGGTCCAAGGTAGCAATGCTCAGCTGGTTCTGGAGCCCCAACCTTGATGCTGTTGCTACATCTGAACACTCTCTGCATTCTCTGTGGGGCTCCATGTGACTTTGGGTCGCTAGTCTTCAGCCCAGGCAAGCTCGTGCATTAATCCACCGTTGGTTCTATTATGGATTGGATCCAAATTTGTTATACTTTATTCACAGGTGTGATACGCAATATTTAAAAAAAACTCAGTAAGATCTGTTATGAATTAATAGGAATATTTTACTTACTGAGTTTCACAAGCTGCACAGTGGCTTAAAGTGCTCCATGCCCACATCCACAGTCCCCGTGTGCTCTGTTACACACAAACTATCTCAGCATGTTCACATACTTGTAAATTTAAAAAAAAATGTGTGATTTCAGACATTTAGTTTTGTTCTGATGATACTTCAGCAATCTGGTGAATAATTATGATGCACTCAATGGAAGCGCACAAAGCACTTTACGCACAGAGAACGGTGCACATCAGCAGCGATCATCACACTGAGATGTGCACGTGTGATTTTCTCTGTGTGTGGTTTTGTTGCGGATAAAGTGTGACATATGGCATGTCCAAAAGTAATTAATTGAATGTTGGTGTCGGGTTTCTTTTCTGTTTCCATGCAGCCGTCACACCACAAAACTGTGATGCGGTTCAAAATAAAGAAATACAAATTTTATAGCATTTTTCATGAAACTTATTTCTGTCTTCATGTGAAAATGACTTCACCATAAATGACAATGGCAGTAATGATCAGCAGTCATGTAAAAAGTCCTTTGTGTTTGGCGCAAAATAGCGAAGAACTGCGGTTCACCTGTTATGCACGGAGAAATTTTATCTTTCTTCACCAAGCAAGCATGAAGTAAACTGTTAACTTATTAAATACACCCGATGTTTACAATTATTGATTTTTTTTTTCTGTCAGGCAGCAGGCATGTAGTTAAGCCTATTTTATAGAGAAAGGTGCAACGCGGTGTCTAACGCCTTTGAAAATGATGGAATTCAGAGTGCAGCGCAAACAGGTCTTTACCATTCATCAAAAAAAGGACAGAAATCATTGTTTTTTCAGTAGTGCTACTAGAATTTTTAAGGTTATTTTTATATCCGTCACCATGGCGATTCACAAGCAAACTTGGCTCGCCACATTGTGTATTCATTCGCCATATGCGACGTGGCAAGGGCTAGGGAGATCCCTGAATATTGAACCTAATCATTGCAGAAAATTACCTGTCGACTTCTTGTTTAGACTGGGTCTCTACATATTAGGATGTTAATGAAGTTTTATCACCTATGACACTGGATAGATGAGAACATAACACTAGAGAGGCCCAAAGTAGCGATGAATTATCAGCTCACCTGCTGCTTGATAAGCTCAGCTCTTTTGCCAGTCTTTTTAAGTTCCTTTCAGTGTGTATTTCACATTTTGTCCCCTGTGGGTTTCTTCCAGATAGTCTGATTCCCTCCAATCATCAAAACATACACATTAGGGGCACTATGTTCGACAATCTATAGCACAGGGTCTGAAGTGTATAGCGCAAGTGTATTTGGAGCATATTTATCTCAACTTTGACATTTAGAGGGCCCGTAACCCAACCACAAAGTAAGAAAGAGGGCGCAATTTAGTCACTTAATTAATCAGAGGTGTATTTTGGGCGGCAGCACGGTGGCTCAGTGGTTAGCACTGTTGTCTCACAGCGAGAAGGTCCCAGGTTTCCTTCCGACCTGGTCCTTTCTGTGCGGAGCTTGCATGTTCTCCCCGTGTTTGTGGGGAGAACATGGTGCTCTGGGTGCTCCGGCTTCCTCCCACTTCCAAAGACATGCAGGTTAGGTGAACTGTGGACTCTAAATTGACTGTAGGTGTGAGTGAGAGTATGAATGTGGGTGAGTCCTGCGATGGACTGGCGACCTGTCCAGGGTGTACCCCGCCTCTCACCCAATGACTGCTGGGATAGGCTCTGCCCCCTTCCTTAATTGTAATAAGCGGGTATTATGAATGAATGTACTTTGGGCAAACATGAATATCCACTTTAAGAGATGCTGTGCGCCAGCAACTAGTGCACTGCTATTCAGACAGCGGACAAGTGAGAGGTTTCCTTGGGTATCATTTATAACTGATGCGCACACACCCACACACACACAAAACGGGACCTAAAAGGGGCGCACAATAATTTAAACACATACGTGTGATTTATGAAAAACTCCAAGGCAAAATGTACATATCTGTAGGGAAACTTTGAGCCATGTGTATGAACATTTTGGATATGTTGAATTGAAGCCAGATAGTAGGAAAAATGTTAGTTGCTTCATTACACACATAATGATGCCTTGTGCTGGTAAGTCATAATTCGTACATTTAATTCCACTTAATAACAACGTCACATATACATGTGCTTTATCAGAAATTAAAAAAAACAGCATTTTTCTTTGTGATCGCGAGCCATAATTATTCCATAGGGACTGTTCAATTGTTAAACATATAATCTGACTCAGATCTTACACCAAACCAAACGTTTAATATTTCATCAGCACTGTCTCGCACCGCAGCTGCTGAAATGTAAATATATTAGTGGTGGACATGACTGGATTATCACGATCGTTTGGACATGGTGTCAATTCTGCCTGCTGCTACTGGCATGAAGGAAATCATTTCCCTCCTGCAATTTTATATTAAAAAATGGGCCCACGGTACTTTTGCTGCTTAAATTTCATTAGGAGAGATTTTACCTTAATTAAGACAGCAGCACGGTTATGTCACAGCAGCGCAAAGGATTCTGGGACAATTGTAACAATAAATAATTGCGTACTTATTCTGTCTTTTGGAAAATTTTGTGCCGTTTCTTGTGTTGAGCTTGTTAAAGCTTGTTAAAGTTATGCCCATAAGTGATTGTGATGTCAAAATGAAGAACCATGTGACACCATGATTGAATGGTTGTTACGAATAGTTGGCTTTAAAACTACTTGTGGACTCATCACCACCTGGTGTTGCCACTCGCTGCATTTGTTTTTGTGTGTCATCCCACAACTGTGATCACCCGCAAGCACCTCGATTTCTGTTTCAGAAACGTTTCTTTCCCTGGTCTTCCTCTTGGTTGCCATGATAAGTCCACATTTCAGACTTCATGTGTATGTTTGAATATTCATGAGTTGTTTTGCCTTTGACCATTTGTGGTTGAATGTGGCCGCGTAGAGGCCGGGATATGAGGTAGATCCACGTGCGCACAATTCCAGGTGGTGTGTAATTTATAAAGAGAACTTTGCTTGCAGGTGTGCGTACAAACAGTTTTATAAGTATGATTATTTTTGTTTGTACACCATTTTTAGTATGAATCCTATGCACTGTTTTATAAATAAGGCCCCAGGTGAGTTAAAGGATCTGCATCAATGCATCAAAGCGCGTAGGCAGTCACCAAAGCTCCCTGAGGTGAAGCAGTGACGCAACTAAGGGGAAGTTTTGTATATTACCATATATTTCCTGACTTTTATTTAATTTAACAAGGATTATATAAACCCGGTCTTCGAACAGGAAAGGAGATATAAGCTCAAGAAAACAAAACATTGAATCAATAATAGGCTATTGTCAAGTAGGATATCGCTCAAAAAGCTGCTAACGTAGACTGTGGCTACAGTAGACCCATTATGTGCTTGGCAGATTAACAGTTAATCACGGGCCACTTTATAGTAGCAAGCTAGAATGAGCTACTGCATCATCAATCGATGTTAGTGCAAAAACCCATTAGATTAATCAGCAACATCCTATGATGGTACTGAGGCAGTGCAGTAAGGCATGGACCCAGGGCACTGCCTGCTGCAGACAAATTTTCAGGCAACCTGAACTTTTTGCAGTTGGTAATAAACTTGTGACACACTTTCATTGGCCGTAGAATCAATGCAGGATAGGAGACTCTCAGTGCTAACTACACTGTATGTGACAGCTGGTAATAATGGAGGTGTAATTGGTATCGCTGGTCACTCATTGTCCATCATTGGTGGTCACTAATTGCCCAACCTCAGTGGTCACTGAGTGTCCACCGTCGATGGTCAATCATTGTCCAGTGTCGGTGGTCACTCACTGTCAGCATCATTGTCCAGTATATCAATGAGTGCTTGATCTCCAGAAAGGACTACCAATGGTGAAAGTGTGGGATCCGGCACCAGAGTATTTAAAAGTGCTGACACTGCATGAAATCATTTTCAGACAGCTTGTCTGTTTTTACAGTTTACAATATTGCTGTTGCTGATGTAATCCAAGACAACAGCTGTGGCTGTGAAGGACTGGGGCAAAAAACAAACAAACTGCTAACACAATAAACGTATGCAGTAGCAATGATTTACTGTGCACAGAAAGGTGTCTGTTTTAACTATGTACAGGGTTAATGGGGTTAATGATTACTAGTGCGATTATTGAAATTTTAAGTGCCAAAGCCCAAAACCAGTGGCACTGTGAGTATGTCTGCCAAGATTGGTCACTGTAGGTTAAACGGTGTAGGGGGAGTTAGCAAGCAAAGTCATAACATGCTCAACACACATTAGATGGTAAGATGGTTGTTTTCAAATCAGTTTTGTTGTGTATAGAAGTACAGTCCATGCGTGTCTTGACCCTGCCTTTGTAAGGCGAACCTGAATATTGCACCTGAACAACTCTGTGCTCAAATTTATATAACAGATCTATGGCGCAGTCGCTTTCTGCCTCCTCACAACAACAGTACACAATCACTGCTCCTGACCACACCTCGTTTTAAAATCAATACGCACATGGTCACAAAAATGTGCAGAAATGTACTCACACTTTAAAGAACATGGATGCTGGGTGTGAAAATGAGAAGTATGTCAGTTGGAAGATAGCAATGACACTTCTGCTGCATTGTACGCGGCTTTGCGGTGGCGGAAGATTGGACCCTAGGTTCTTTTTCCTTGTATATTTGGAGTTGCATCAGGAATGGTATCTGGTGTAAAACTTGTGCCAAATCAACATGTGGTTCATAAAAATCTGAGGAAGAGCCAACAGAAAGCAATAAAAATAACAGTGTTACCATTGTGTGACGTTTCATTGAAATCCATAAAGTGTTGCGGCAGAGTGGTGCTTTCAAAATCAGCAACGTGATGCATCAGTTAAACGCAAAATTACAATTATCGTTCCATGACAATGACGTTTCATTGCAATCCACCAAACAGCTTAGGAGGAGTTGCACTTACAAGATTCATTGACAGACGGACAGATGGACAGCATGATCCCTACATACCTCCCAAAATTTTGTTTCCAAGTGGTGTAATTACTATAAAAACCTGATTACTGTAAATACAACCTGATTATCTCATAAATTGTTATAAATTACAATTATGTACATATATTGTTAAAAATCAAAAAGTGTTCACACATTTCACTGATCCACATAGAAGTATTTGATCTTTTCAATCTTTTCATTATTTTTGCAATCTTGAGCAAGAACCACCTTAAATGTCTGGCATGTGAGTATGAGGGATAGTCACAGCTGGGCTCGGTCACATGATTTTGTGATCAAAACATATCTGTGATTTCAAAAATCTCATTAATGTTCAGACGGCAGTGTTCAAATACAGACTGATAAACATTTGAGCTGCGTTTTGCTTGTGGATGCACTGACAAAGCAGTGAACATATCAACGAATGAATGGAGCAGATGTCTCAATGGTGTGTGTGTGAGAGAGAGAGAGAGAGAGAGAGAGTGTGTATTGGGGATGAAGGGCAAGCGAGAGGCACACAAACAAAAGCAGACTGCTGACTGATTGATCAGTCAGAGGACACATTAAAAAAGTGGAAACAAAAGTCCCATATGCATCACATACCTGCTCAGATCGACTTAGATTATGTTACACTGTATATTCCACCAATGATCATGACGCTTGTCCTTTCCCTTTCATTTGGATGTAAACATAAAGTCCACAAAATTCACATCTAGACAATGCAAACTAATTACATGTGAACCCTACCTTATACACTTTTTTTTAACCAAATTGTGAAAAGGATAGCCAACAAGCAAACCACTAAACTATACACACTGCAAAATCTACTAGAACTAGCAATAACACATGCAAAGCATGGGACTAAATTTCTAGCTATGGTAAGTTTTTAATATTCAAAGCGTATAGCATCCGCTGATGTCGTGAGAGGTCCCGAGTTGGAAACTTGCCCGGGGCAGAAAAAAATTGTAATTTTTCTTTAGGGTAAATTTTAGTCCCATTTTAAGCCTTCTGGTATATAATTAATAATAATTTAAGTACAGATTCCACAGGTGTGAGGAAGATTTGTCGGAGCTGGCAAATTTGAAAACTGAGTTTTCGCATCCACAAAAGCATGCAGTGTACATTGCAGTGTACCAAACACTCACTGTTTTGGGTAAGTACAAGAATAATTCCCAAATCCAGGGTTTATTAAAATTCAAGAAAAGTGTAGCTCTGTGCCAGGAGGCACAGATCCTCGACTTTTACTAAAAAATGCTTCTGGGATGCACATTTCTCAGAAATACAGATGTATTTCTGAGAAATGTGCATCCTAACATCAGAATCAGAATCAGAATAGTTTTTATTGCCATTGTCAGTGAAGGGTTTCACAAACTAGGAATTTGCTTCGGTACCATCGTGCAACATTCAACATAGAATAAAATAGATAATAAACTATAACAAAGAAGAAATATATATACAATTATCTAAAAAATAATCATGATGTCCCATTTGGAACAGGTGTGACGTCCTGCGTGCTATACTGGCATGAAGCAAATCATTTCCCTCCTGCAATTTTATATAAAAAAATGGGCCCACATTATTACAAATGGTGTTGCATTACCAACATGCAACACCATGAGTGAATGGTTGTTATGAATAGTTGGGTTCAAAACTATTCATGGGCTCACCATCGCTACCTAGTGTTGCTACTAGCTGCATTTATTGTTTTTTGTCATGTCACTGCTGTGATCACACAGAAGCACCTCGATTTCTGTTCCGGAACGGTTTCTTTTCCTGCCTTTCCTCTCGGTTGCCATGATAACTACACTTTTCAGGCTTCATGTGTATGTTAGGCGTGCACATAACTGGTGCTCAGGTGCTCATGCATGCTAAATAATAAATGATGCGCAACAGTAAACATGGAGGGAAACACTTCTCGGGAGGAAAGCAATGACAACAGGTTGGAGGAAAAGTGTTTCCCTCCATGTTTGTCCAGTGACATCATGACTCCATAAGCTCTTCCCAGGTATCTCTTGACCTCAAAGGCCAAGGATCCAAACACATGAATTGAATCTCTTTGCAAGTTCAACATGTTCACCACATACAGTTACACGTCTGATGGCCGTGTACAGGGAGTCACTGAAAGCCTGGATGTTAGTCTTGATCAAGGACAATTACAAACCCACACACTGCGACTCCTCACTCAGCTTCTGAAGTGCTGCAACCAGGGCATCCATTGATTCCGCAAAGATGACAGTAATGTCCACAAAGCCAAGGTCAGTAAACCTTTCCTTGCCAACAAAGGCACCAAAGTCTTTTTACTCCACAACCCTACCCAACACCCAGTCAATGCAAGCATTAAACAGAGTAGGACCCAGAACACATCCTTGATGAACACCAGAATTTACTGAGAAGAAGTCAGAGACTCTGCCCCCTCTCTGCACAGCACTCACAGCACCTAAGTACATGCTAGCTATGATGTCCAGCAACGTATATCCTACAAATTTTCAGGATGTCCCACAGAGTGTCTCGATTAACCGAATCAAATGCTTTGCAAAAATCAATATAAGGTGCAAAGAAGCACAGACAATATTTTTGATTCCATTCAGTCAGTATTTGCAGAGCTGGAATGCGGTTGATTGTTGACTTCTTGGGTGTGAAACTAGACTGTCCCCAAGTGGCAAGTAACTGGTAACTGGGACTGAATCCTGCTAAGAATCCTTGCAAGTACCTTTCCTGGCACAGAGAGCAGTGTAATCCCCCTGTAGTTGTTGTAATCCTAATGATCACCCTTTCCTTTACAGAGAAGGATAAGTTCATTCTTCCACTCAGTATGTGACAATGTTATGGTCATATGTCCAGGAGGCATTGCCAGTGTATGTCATAAATTAATTATCCCAATCATTTAAACTGTACAATGCAACAATAGAACAAAATGTGTTTTAGACACCCTTTAATAGTACTGTAGTAGCCCATTATGGTAGAGCTGAGAACCAGTACAGGGGCACAGACAGATGGCTGCATGAACACACATGACTCGCCTAATGCTGTTTGCAACTTATCAGCAAGCATGGAAAGGAGCTGAGCGTGCCTCTCAATTATCCTGACAGATGAAAGTAACAAGAGAAACAATAGATATACCACCCTGCTAAATGGGCTCTAATGGGAGAGATAGAACCAGGAGAGGAATGGATGGGCATGAATGAAAAGCAAATAGAGCAAGGTTTCGAGTGTAAAAGATGGATTATGGTCCGATATGGTTTTTGTGGACCTATAATTACTAAATTACTTTACCCCTTTCATCCTGTCTTTTTGCTTTCCAAAGTTTCATAATGGTGTACTTTGAAAGGCATGTTACCACTACTTTTAGGGGTGCTGACGATCTTTGTCAAAAATATTTCTCAGCAGAATAGAGACGGAACATTCTTAAAAATGTGGGTTTATACACTCATATAATCCTTAATTATGTATGTGTTTAAAATATATCTTACATTGCAGTAATCACCAGAAACAATTTTATGTCTGTGTCTTTCTTAATTATAAGTATGTTCTACTGATGATAAGATGATCCATAATGCATGAAATCATCACACGTCTCTAACAATTCACACAGGGAAGAATGCCTTTAGTCCTCCCGGCATCAATACACCCTGTGTCTTGTGTTACTTTGGGCAGCCAATCTGCACTTCTAGGTAGAACTGATACTTGTGTTAGCTTGGCGGTTGGTCTGCCACAAGCCTGAAGTGTGTCTTCTTGGAGTTGACAGCGACACAAAGATATGGTTGAAAGATGGATAGAAAATAAAAATAAATAGCCGATGAAAATGGATGAGAGGCATCACTGGCAGAGGAGGGAACAGGTGGTATCCTGGGTTTGTATTAAAGCCAACACGCTGATTGAAACTGCTGGGGATTCAGGCAATTAACATGCGCCTACGAGTCACTGAGAAGACTGCTGGAAAATATGTGAGTGAGTGAGTGACACAGACACGAGGCTTAGGTTATAACAGAATACACTGGATGGTGTTATCATACAAAAAGCATAACAGTACTCAATTACAGTTACAAAAAAAATATGTAATTGCAAAAGCATGCACAGCATCATGATGTGAGCATAAGTGATGTATTCCCTTGTTCCCTGACTCGATGCTTCAGTGCATCGTGTAACAACCAAAAACTGACAAATCTCTTCCGATAGCTAGTTGAAGCCAGAAAAAGCATAAAACTATTATTATACTGATGCACCAAAAACTTATGAGGAACTCCACTGGGCAGTGACAAATTAAAAGTTCTACTGTTGCAACATTGTCTGAAAATGAATCATAAATATATATTAATGACAATACATGTACTGTTTGTTCAGCCAAACTGGCAAATTATTGATAAAATACAGATGTACTGAAAACATTTATACACTTGTTCATAAAAGCAAGTGGAAGAATGTTTTTATTCGCATTGAAATTTTTCCATTATTTTGTTTTTATATGGGAAAGGATAATGCTTCATTTTTCTGTTTTTAAAGTTATGCTACATTGTTTTGTTGTCCTACAAATCACAACTAAGTAAAAGTCATATTACTGACATTTTTTGTTTTTGCTACTGCATGCATTTGACAATGAGGTGAGCCGAAAGTAATCCAGTTTTGAAACCTGTTGTCATACTTGCATATTTGGGTTTTGTTTTTACATTTTTAAAATCACCCTTCCAGCCCAGGTTGTGTACGCACTGGACTCCTTGTGAAATTTCACTGGCCATAAAGCCTTGCAGTAAAATGTTTGATGTGAGTTCAGCACAGGGGTGAATAATGCTGTATTAATCATCACAGTACGCTGAAATATGTTAAACTGTGCCTCCTTTTGCCAAACCTATTTTTTTGTACTGTGCACTAACCAGTCTCAGACAGGAGCTTGATGGACTCCAGCACGCGTTCAGTGTAGACCCCAGGCTCATAGTTTTCCATCTCCGCGTTAATGATGTGGACCACGCGAGCAGCTCGGCCCCGGATTGCTCCTGCAGTTCGGTCAAGAGTATCCACATCTCCCTCTTGCAGAGCAATTACGCACTTGTTGACATCCTCAAGGATATGGTTTTCTTAGAAGAAGGAAAACAAGAACAACAGTGAGTTTTCTTGTGGTGACAATTCATATTTGTAAAACATTTAGAATATTGACAATGACAATGGAATCTTTTCTTCTTTGATTTTTTAAAACTTGGATATATGTGGTAATGCATATATTTTAATTTTATGTGAATGCACTGTATTTACGTTACATCAAATATAATATTAATTATCATCATCATAATAGTAGAACTGCCCAGAACTGCCCACATATTCACATTTTCTGGATGGCACTATGGCTTTAAATTAAAGTGCTATATATTAAACATTATTATTTCATTTGCCATTATTATGAAATGACAAATGAAAGAATGGCCAATGTCAGTTTTCAGTAATACAACAAAACCACAACAAAACATAAAAAAATAGCAATGTGTTACGTTGAATTTCTCAAATTTGCATTTTTTTTAAAAATAAGTACTTTTCATTTACATCCACATTGTGATTTTATTTCCTTCTTTATTCATAAAATTTACAGGAGCTACTGGGGATAATCACTGCAGAAATGTGCAAATTAAAAAGGTGGTTTGACAGAAACAAATTATCATTAAACCTAAGCAAAACTAAAATCATGTTATTTTGTAATTGTAAAAGGAATGCTCAAGTACAGATACAGGTCGATGGTGCGGACATTGTCAGAGTTTATGAAAATGAGTTTCTTGGTGTGATAATCGATCATAAAATAAGGTTGAAATCTCACATAAAACAAGTACAACATGAAATGCCACGAAGCAGTTCTGTACTGAGTAAGGTAAAACACTTTCTGTACCACACACCACTCCACATTCTCTACTGTTCACTGGTGTTACCATATTTAAATTACTGTGTGGAGGTTTAGGGCAATACTTATAAACCTACACTACAATCACTATCTGTCCCGCAAAAAAGAGCCATAAGGACAATTCATAATACTGGTTATAGAGATCACACAAATCCATTATTCTTAAAATCAAAAACATTAAAATTGACTGATCTGCTTCATTTTCAAAGCAATGAACAACCTACTCCCAAGAAATATTCAAAAATTGTTTTTTTTTCCAAAGAGATGGAGGTTACAATTTGAGGGGGGGAAATAAATTTAAAATATTATTGTGCCCGTACAACATTAAAAGCTTTCTATATGTGGAGTGAAACTGTGGAACGGACTGAGTGGGGAGCTAAAGCAATGATCCAGTTCAAAAAGCGGTACAAACATGATTTTCACAAAGTACAGGCAGGAAGAAGGGCACTGACAATCACCAGGTGTTCTCACATATCGTTTGTTTGCTTGTTAGCTTATTTTGTTTGTTTTATGTTGTTGGTAATATGTACATATATAAATATATTTGGTTATTTATGTTTGTGAACATGTATAGAAAAAGAAAAGAAAGAAAAAGACACAGGAAGCCAAAGGATGATTAACTGATCATCAGCAGATTAATTGCTGAGTGGTGGAGAAGGGCTAGGATTAAATAAGCTTATGCTTCTTCCTACTCCTTTTCGGACATGTTGAGTTAACGTTGTTTTTGATTGTTTTGACTATTTTTATTTGTTTTTTGCTTTTGTGTTGTTCTCACAGATCTGAAATAAAGCCTTCATTCATTCATTCATTCAAATTAGTTTGAAAAGGAAGAAGCACGACTGTGTGTTTGATATATGCAATTTCTGCAGAACTGTTCAGGTAAATATGTAAGAATCAGGGCTGTCACTAAATTAGCTGCATCTTCCAGCCTGTTAGGATCATAAGGCAAAACACAAATTATGCCGAGTCAGGACAATCCATAATGTGTCAACCTGCTGAAGACCCAGGAACATGAACTGCACTGCCGAGATTAGTGAATCCCTCTACTAGTTCAACACTTTCACCGCACATCAATACATTTCTGATAGCCGATTCCAGGAAGTCACTGAAAGCCTGGATCTTAGTCTTTATCTCGGACAATCACAAACCCAGACACTCCGACTTCTCACTCAGCTTCTCAAGTGCTGCAATCAGGGCATCCATTGATTCCACAAAGATCACAACATCGTCTGTGAATTCAAGGTCATTAAACCTTTCCTCACTGACAAAGACACCGAAGCCGCTGGCTTCCACAACATAACACCCGGTCCATGCAAGAGAAGCTTTATTTAGCTCTCATTTCCAATGCCACTGAACACTGCCGCAGACTAAACCCTACTCTGGAAATGTCATGACATTTCACACCTCTACACATTCTGTTTTATTCAAACTGCTAGAGTATTTCAGACGTGATGCCAATCGGACATTCTCTGAAAAAAAAAAATAATAATTAAGATCGCCCCCCTCAGAGTTGCTATACCTGACACAGAAAGGAAGTCATCCACAGAGGTGATGTCATCCACTGCCTCAGTCAGGATGCGCACTTGCTTCTCCCATTGGTCTTTGAAAACATCCATGTTGTCATGAGCCACCTTGCTTTGGGGACGGGCAGCCAAAGTGAGAGCAGCATTGATGACCTGTCATGGAACAAATATTATCAGTGTGAGCACCTGAAGAAAAAAAAAGTTTTACATACTAGGCACTATGTCATAAAAATATCCAATCTTCAAAATTTTCATTTTTTTGCAGAACCTTTGTGGTATGGACTTTTAAAAATCATGCCTATTATTTTATACAGTACTGTGTGTGCATGTGAGTACTGTGGTTGGTTATCCACCACTGTAGGTTAAGGTCCATTCACACTATGACGTGAAGTGGCTGACGCTAGCCGGCGTAGAAGTCACAAAGGCTCACTCCACGGGTCCAAATTTCCTGTCTTCAACACAGGTCGACATAGCTTAGTAGAGGGCACCATTGTACTGGCGGAGCTCAACGTTTGGCGATGGTCCACTGACTTACTATAGGATGTAGTTCAACTTTCGGCGTCAGCGGGCGGGCGCATTGGTATCGCACTCCACAGAGTAGTAGCGTAGCTTGGCAGAGCTGATCGTTGACTCAATGTTTGAGATGTCACGTGATGTAGCCTATATAAACTCGACATAACTGTGATTTCGTCACTTGCTACTTCAAGGACTTCAAGCTCATACTCTTGTCGCAGCCTCTCCGGGTCATCCATCTTCTCTGGGCTCGAGGAACTGAATGACCGGCAGTGCTGCATGGCCCCCTATATATACCAAGGTCTGCCCGCGGTCTTGACCACGTTCTGTGGGCGCTAGTGGTGAGTTTCCAAATGCCAGTAGCGTTCCCAAGCAAAAGTCCGCAAACGATTGTCAAAGTTGATTTAAGTTGTGCTAAGTTGATGAAAGTTGACCTCAGTTAGGGCTACGATATGTAAAGTTGTCAAAAGTTGTCTGAGCATTCCATGAGATGGCATTACTGCGCTGCAACTGCGTACTGGTCCGCTAGTACTCCGCTGATCTGCGTTGAACTACGTTGGGCTGCGTCCAGTCCAGCCTCCGACATTGGCCAGCGGAGTCCGGCAGAGGCAAACGCAGCAGTAACAGAGTACTCACAGAGGTGATGTAGTGGTAGCGGAGCTCAACTCTTGCTGGTGTTTTAACATGAATGTCGAAGATTATAAGCTTGTTGAAAATTTTTCCAGGACCATGACGAACATCAGCTTAGGCTTAGCTCTTGCGGAGTCTGGCGGACCTCGGCGCTGGTCGATGTTAATCAAAATTTCACTCTCTGTTGGCAAACGCTGGGCTAATCGTCAGAGTGTGAATGCAACTTTACAGGAACGGAAGGCAATTTTAAGTCAATAAAAAAAGAGAAGAAAGAATGAAACTTACAATTTTTTCCATGAATATACTATGTTGTCTGTTTTACAAATTTTGTTGATCAGAAGGATGTATATAGATGTATTTTTCAGCTTGAACATGGTGACCGTATCAATTCCAAATATAGCAGAATATTTTGCCTTTAAAATGAGGCGCCCTGTGCCTTATCTGTGTTTTTGCTTCACATCAAAGATATTCATGTCACTGAAATGTTTCACAAGATTTTGAAATAATGAAAAAAACAGCTGAAAAAGCTCAATGAGAACAAATTATTTTCCATACTCGTTCAGATTACAATCGTCAAGCTGACATTCCTTTCAAAACATTTGTAATTAAGAACAGACACACCTGACAGCTGGAATGTGTACCTTAACCTGGTGTACAGATCTACAAAGGTCTTTGTAGATTCAACACTGAAAGCCTGTGTATGCACAGAAGCAGGAACATGCATATGTTATAAAGTTGTGCGCGCACATATTTCAATTTTTGTAATTCTCAGTCATTGTGAAACTGTGTGCACTTGTAAAAGGCTGATCTCTGCATCACCGAAGGTTCTCAGTCATCCAGGTAAAATATACCTAAAAGTTCACCCTACAGTATCTAGATTTCTTGTTATCTTTTAAAACATTTTGCCACTCATCCAAGAGACCACTACAGGTTTAAAAAGTAAGATTGTCTGGATAACATGATTCCATCTCATGTCTTGAACTGATCTGTCTGTTCTTAGTTTGCTGGATGTAGTTGCAGACTTGACAAAGGTCCAATTTGGATATGCTTAAGTCTTCAGAGACTTCTTTTGATGCTCGCCTTCCTTCGTCGTGGAACTGGTGACAACGTTTTCAGCCCTGAGGTATGCTTTGATATGACATCAAAGATATCCTTTGAAAACTTTGATGTGACATGTGATGTGTCACATCACTATTTACCAGCATACTCACCAATTATGCCATAACCACAGTCAGGCGGAGCTTAGAAAATGAGGAGCTCTGAAATACCATAACCAGCCTCAACCCAAACCAGATCTGCATGCTCTTGGACCTGTGCCGACACACAACCTACTTCACTTAAGCCTCAGTCACAACCGGCCGTACGGGCTCATACGGCCTGTCTGCGTCCAAAACGTGTGCAGAAACGCTCGTCCCGCGCAAGGCCGACCTGCGAAATAACGGGGCCGCAGACAGCACGTAAGCACGCACGGTGGCTTTTGGACATGTCCAAAAGATTCTACAACAGCCAGCAAACAGCCTCACCGCAACATAAACGCGCAGCCCGCTCAAGAGGTCACATAAAAGCATGTGCGCTGCAAACTGCCCGAGTACTTTTCAGAATAAGAGCACTTTACAAAATAAAGTTAGATTCTACCGTAGCGCTGTAACAAAGTGCTTATCACCAGTTTACTTTGAGACTGAATGTTAAATGACTTCTTAATGAATTTGAGGTTTTTGGAGAACCAGCAAGCACTCTTTGTAGTCACTACTG
>OMMV01179282.1:0-15659 GCA_900302635.1 Chatrabus melanurus
CTCCTTGGCAGGGTCCCATCCCATGGATCCGAGTGGACGAAGGATTACAGGACAGTATGAAGATTTGGACTTTGTCGCCTTCTTTCTGTGCATGTTTAAAAATTCTTGTTGTGCTTTGTCTTATTCATTTGTTGTCATTGGTAGCATGGCCATAGCAGATGGTCACCCCTCTGAGTCTGGTCTGCTTGAGGTTTCTTCCTCTACTCATAAAACATCCAGGGAGTTTTTCCTTACCACTGTTGCCAGTGTGCTTGCTCAGGGGGTGGGTAAGGTTAGACCTTACCCTTGTGAAGTTCCTTGGGGCGACTATGTTGTGATTTGGCGCTATATAAATAAATTGAATTGATATCATCTTCATATCGGTTATACATTGCCCCACCGCCACCCCCACCGGCTCTATACCCTCCTGAAGGGCCCCTGCCCCCCAGTTTGAGAACCACTGTTGTAACCAAACTAATAACCTCCTTTGCCAATAAGAAGTAATATATCAACAAGATTCAAGCAAGCAGAATCATGGTCAATTGACCATGATTCTGCTTGCTTGAACCCGGATGGCTATGAGACAGAATCAGTCAGGAAACACTTGATTATTTAATGGAAACTGGGAAACATAAAACCATAGACGGGATCAAAAGTGCCTTTCACTGTCCTGTAATGGCTGCACTCTTTTCTCGCCCCCTCAGTAAATTGTGATTGTTTGTCCACATGTCTTGTCTGCACAGCATCCTGCCTCTTGGCAACCGGGTGTGTTTTGAATCCAGAGCTGACATTCATACGGAATCTGGACGGAAAGAGCAGCTAAGAAAACAGGTGATAGTCTGCACCCTCAGCCACTCAGCACATCATCTGTCTTCAAAATGACATCAAATCTACTTCAGTGTGGAGGACAGGGAGAGAGAAAGTACTGAGGTGGGGGAGAGGGCAGTGGTGAGTGAGATACTTTGATTGATTGCCTCTTAGAGGGATCAATCTCCATGATCAACTCCTGGATAATAATCAATCAGTCCTCATGGTGGAAGGCGGATGTTGGAATCCAGGAGACAAAATGAAAACGGGTGATCGGACAGATTCTCCAATCCTTCTTTCCAATGTTGTTATCTTCAACAGTCCCGGAGTGTAGGAGGGCGTTGGGATTGGCTCTGTGTGTCTGTCTGTTTGTCTTGCAGCATGCAGAAAGGTCTGTTTATGCTTCTGTGTCACTTGAAACTGTAAGTATGTCATCCAGAACTTAAAAAATATATATATAAAAAAATAAAAACAGTAAAAGATGACACTCGAAATATGTAACAGGAAAATAAAAAATTATCAAATGTCCGACCACACACACACACACACACACACACACACACACACGCATTTTTAAAAGTTGACTAAAATTAAAAAAGGAAAAATATTACTTCACTAATGTCTCCCATTTTGCATGAAAAGATCTGGATCAACTCATGAACCTGAATCTGGTGTGCAAAAATACGGTTCCATAGGTGTCACACTAATCTAGTTGTTGTTCTATTCCTAATGATGAGGGGTCGATAATATTTTGATTACTTGTTTAGCCCTTAGTTACTATGCAAGTGGTAACCTACCACAACCTACTTGCATTGTGATGTTCCATCGCAACATAAGTAGTATTACTTGCATTCTGAGGGAACAACAGCTACAACGTCTTGGCCTTGTGGCGTGCTTCTATGGGCACGATCCAGTGCACAAGTGCCTTCATGTTGTTGGCCTCAGGAACTGGAACAGGCAAAGGGGATGCCCATATATATCGCCTGGTGCTGACAGATAAATGGTTACTTCATGAGGTGGGGATGGACCAATTGTTTGCCTGAGTGGTTGCCATCCAGTACCCAAAGCAGTTTAGCAGCGTGATGGATGCAACGATACACGGTACCACCGAATGCTCCCAGACCTGATCTGGCCTTAGTTAGGTTGACGACTGATAATATATTAACTCCTTTTTTGGCGAGGGGTTGTTGTTGGGATTGAAACTTTGGCCACCATAAAACTCCCCCTAAACAACATTTGGATCCTCACCTCTGGAAAAGACAAAGCCACCAGAGAGCACCAATGGTCTTGTCTCTGGAGGGTAACAACTGGTGCAGTGCTAAGGGCAACCCCTGTTTGGCGGGTGAGCACCTTGCACATTCTTTCTTTTAGCAAAAATGACCATCTTCCACGAGTGTCAAGGGAGCTCTGGAAACTCTGCATTGCAGTGGAAACACTGTTTGAAGTTTGTAGACCTGGAAGCAGCCAGATCTCGTGGGTGGATCTACCTACTCTCGGTCCGGTCACTCCAATATTCGGCGTACTGAGGGAGTGGCAGTCGGTATGGCGGATCTGCCAAAGCAACTGTTCTCTCCTTCTGCTCCTTCCAATGATGTCCGTGAGCATATTGTGAGATTCAGACTTAAGCATTCTTTGGGTGTCCTGGCTGTTGTCTCAGCCTACATTCTTACTGCAGTGAGTGTAGATCTTTTACACAATAACTCACAAACAAATACACACAGAAACTTACAATTTTGCACAAGTGTGAATATTAATATGAAGATGGCGTTATTGGAATTTGGTGTGGCTGCATGTAACCAAATGTGACATTTTGACACATTATTGATTACCACGTCATTTATGCTCACTCATCCGTATAAACCCATGCTGCCACCTAGTGGACGACACAGCATAAATGGTTAGACAGTATAAATAATGCAAATCTTCATCATGTGATCAAAATGTGGGCTAGACAAATCTCTGCCCGATATTAACTAGTATGTAACAATGATTCATATCACAATGCATTACAGTTCGCACACGATCCTGTACTGGTCACTAAGCCAACAAGCTGCTTTTTTGTTTATTTTCTCATAAATTATGACAGCAGTCTTGTAATTATGACTTAATATCTCATCATTATGAGAAAACACTACTGCATAATGAGTGGAAAAACGAGGTGGTTAATATTTTTTTGTCTTCAAATGGCATAAACAGACCTCCAAAGTAACAAGAGTAAAGTGACCCAGTCCAAACTGGCCCAGTCCAAACTGGGACGCAGACAGTAATGAAGAGGTGTCTGAAAAATGGCAGTTTTGAAAGAAAGGCGATCGGCTCCCGTTTGCACTGGCTGGCGTGTAAAGGCCACGGTCTGCCTTGTGCTGTGAGGCCGATCGTTTTATTTAAAGAAGCGGCGGTGCTGTGTGGATCCTGTCCAGATGGGCCGACACATGGCCGGAGCATTGTCATTCAGATGCAGCATGTGCCGCATCGCTCTTAATAAAGCACAACTGCATAAAGTCAAAAGCCTTAAAGAGAAAATATGGAAATGTTTATGGAAATCTGCTACACTGAGATTTTGGGGTGTGCTCGTGTGTTTTCTCAACTTCACAGCTTGTTTCCAAAGGAGAATCGTGTGTGTATTTTAACATTTTTAACTCTGTATAAACTGTGAGTAAATTTCACATTGGCACAGCGACATCTATAATATTTCCTCTCACACCTAATTTTTCTTTTTAAATGCATGTTTTGCTCAAGCGGCCAACTGCGTTTCTCGATTTCTATCTCAGCAGTGGTCCACTCGGCTGTATTCTGGGCACGCAGTCCTTCCCCTCCACTGAGGTTCTGCTTCTGTTTCAAACACAGAGGAGTCGGCCAGCGCACGCTGCAGGCAGGCGCTGATTTGGACGGGTGCTGTGCTGTTGTTGGCACACAGTATTAAATACCTCACCCTCCATACATATGGAACCACGACCCAAGGAAAACATTTTATTTTTTTAAATTACGATTTTCCTGACTATCATTTCCACTGGGTCTAAATCAAACTGCCCCATGGCTGTGCACACACACGTGCACAGGCCTGGGGATGAACATGCTGGACTTTTTTTTTTTTTTTTTTAAATCTCTGTGATCTCCTGCTCAAATCTTTAGAAAAAAATTGCTGGCAAAGCAGAGAGGAGTCGTTCCAAACACAAAACCACAATGGCCACGTCAAATAAATGAGATTCGCATTCACAACCACACATTTGATGTGTGTCCATGATTAAGAAGAAATAATATATTCTCTTGGCTCCTGTTTTGAATGGCCATTAAGTTTCCATTAGACTGTAACTGGAAGCTTAAAGGTATCTGGGGTGGCGTACAGCTCATATAAGCAGCATTCTTCATTGTGCTATTACAGTAAAACTCCAATATGCCTTTCTTTATGACATCAGTATTTAGTCAAAAAATGCAAAACATGCACAGCAGCTAACAGTCCTCCTCGGCCTTGGGAGAGTTTTGCACACTGTGACTTTAAAAAAAAAAGAAAAAGAGAATAATACACTTTATTATAATAGTTATGCAGCAGATAATTATATATGGATGATCCAAGGCCAGCGGTTTTCAGTTTTTCTTATGCGCCCCATTTGGAAGGAAAAAAAGGAGTCATGCACCTTTTCTCAAAAGAGTGATTTCACATTCATAAAGCTATAATTAGCTAAAAGAAAACAGGAAGAAAAAGGCCATTTTCATTCATTTTTATTGAAATAACATCAACAACCTTGATGAGATTTTTTTTTAACTTGCATGCCAAAAATCTGTTAATTTAAACATTAAGGGCCTGATTTACTAAGATCCCATATAACGAGTGTCGAATTGCGCGTGCATTCCAAACTTTTGCACGTTGGGTTGGTGAACGTTTTGCAGGTGATTTACTAAGAATAATTACGTACATAACAGCGGGTGGTAACATGACATAGGCAGCAGTATGTAAATGAGGATTTTGCGTGTGTTATTGACCCTAAGCGCAAAATGAAATTCAATCAGCCACTTGCAGCTATGCGCAAAATGACACAAACACACACATTTTAACTGAAAGTGTCATTTATTGAACATTTACCAAAGCAAAAATGAATGCGCCTTGAAAATGACTTGTCTGCTCTTTCACAGGAGATGCGAGGTGTGTGGCACCAGCCCGGATTCAGCGCCGCTGCCGTGAAAAGCACCCGCCCGCACAAATAAAAATGATTTTGATTTTATTCATATAAGTCACCCTGCTGCAAATGGACATGCGCATTCTCGTGGCGGAGGTGTTTTTTCACGGCACGTGAACTGACTCCGGTGTTAATATATTCTCTTCATGTTCACATAACTGGAGAGGATGTGATATAGAAGGAGAATCATTTTTGTGTGTTATAGTTGTAACTGTTGCTGTCCACGGTGTTGACGTGTGCTGACTGCTGTCAGCCCCCGTGTGTGGCCTCTATAAATTAATGTTTAATCGTGGTGTTTTCTGTGTTAAAGAAGATTGCAGGATGAAAATAAAGAAATGCATACCCGAAACAGCTCATGGGGAATGAGTTTGAGTCAGATTTATGCATGTCTTCATTAGCACTATGGTTTCAAACGGACGCAATCTCAGCTCTGAAATTGCTTTTAGCCTTGATGAATCATGTTGCGTGTGCAAAACTGACCTATTTGCATGTTCAACGCCCACAATTTTGCGCACTCGGGTGGACACACCCCAAACTGCATATTCATGAAGGCAAAGGTGTTAAATGGACAATACGTGCTATTTTTGTGCATTTGAAAGACGCAATCCTCAGTGTGCGCCATTAGTAAATCAGCATGTACTTCTTTTTTTTTTTTGCGGAAGCTACGGTGTTTGTGCATGTATTTGCACATGCAAACCTTTAGTAAATCAGGCCCTAAATGTAATTTTGCTGTAGTAATAATAATAATAATTTGAGAAACATTTGGTGGTTTGTTCCTTTACTCCAGCCCCTTTGGCCAATTTCCACCAAACCCAATATGTGGATGACAGTCAACCCAAGAATTGTCCTAAAAGGTCATTGGGGTCAAATGTCAAAATTTTGATTTTTTTTTCCCCCCACTCCGATGTCCACCAAATTTGGCACACATATGTAAGTGGGTTTTGGAATTGCCCAGGTGAGACCAAATTTACCAAAGGGCAGTCATTGGGGTCAAGGTCAGGTTTGCTTGTCTGGTGTTGACCTTCTCCTCCCAGGTTATTTTGCTGATTTCTACCAAACCTGGTATGTCAATGAAGGTTGACCCCAAAATTGCCCTTAAAGAATTTATTTTGGCAAAGGTCAACGAATTTGATTTTCAACCCGATTTGGACCAAATGTGGTACGCACTTAGGCAGATTCCAGAACTGTCCTGGCAAGGTCAGCCAGAGGTCATTCATTTGGGTGAAAGGCAGGGTCATTGGGGTCAAATGTCAGATTGCTGTAACCCTTCCTGTCTTCATGCTCACGGGTACTATTGCCTAGTGGTTCAAAATGCTGCTTCTTGGAAATCTGTACATGTGACACCAACACTAATCTCGCTTCATTGGATTTCTGTCATGTTAATATAAACATAATAATAATAATAGCTTTTCCAAATTAATTAATTATTTTACTGTACCCACATGAATTTTCTTTTTTTGTTTTAATTCAGTTGCTGTTCCTGCAGGGGTTGGAGGCAGAATTGGCAGTCACTGTAAAAACATTCACCTCGTTCAAAACCACAAGGGTAGAGACTGGCGTGCTGCTAAGGAGTCAACATATCAGGATGCAGCATCATACACCTGGAAGCACACACTCAGTCTGATCTGAATTCAGTTGTACTGTTTATGTTTTTCCCCTCAGCCAGCACACCCTGCAGCTCAGTAAGTCTTTGTGCTTGTCCGCTTGCATAATTCATTAAGCACTGGATTGACCTGAAAACATTACACAGCAGCGTGCTCCGTGAAAGTGGGCAGGTACAGGTCTGGGATTCAGTTTAGGCCAGTTCTGGCAGTATGCATCCACCACACTATAGAACCGCCCAGGGTCCTGTTTGGCAACCATCCAAGCAGACCACTGGTCCATCCCCACCTCCCAAGCATTGCTGTCTACGTGTCTGCAGCAGCCTGATGATATGTAAGCGGACCCATGGCCTTTTACAGTTGCTGGGATCCTCAACATGTCAAGCAACTATTTATTTGACACAGTTACTCCAGTGTTACCCAAGGATCCTGTGGAGAGACCGAGTACCAAAGACATCCGGTCATCTCCAGAAACTTTTAGTATGAGGGCAATCCTGGTGACAAGGGAGCGGAATGACTAAGCAGAGGGAAGGATGCAGACATTCCTTCTGTGGTGCAAAGCTTTTGAAAATTTGAGGTGGAAATGGGGCATTCTGAGGCTACCTGAGGGGTGAAATTCTAACTCTTTTCTTGTGTTTGTCCTGGAAAGTTAACAGTAAATAACAACAGTACAAGGTCTCTTTGCAATATTTCTAATCTTCCTTTATGGATTCCTAACTAGACATCCACAAGTTCAAAAGAGCACATCATAAACACTGGCATTCAATGCCTAATGAACTACAGATATTCACTCCCCAAAGTTTCGCTTTCTCACCATCTAAGATCTAAGCTAAGTCAGCTGACCTTGTATATAACCTTTATCAAATCTCGCAAGAACATGGCGTAAGAAAGATGGCGGTCAGAAGAACGTCAAAGAAGCTACGTCAAATCAGAGCTTTTGACGGTCTATTCGCCACGATTTGGATATTTTTGGACAAAGTGCACCATTTCTAACGAACAGGCACATTGCCTTATGGTATCGCTGTGATATTTTCATGGGTAAAAGGCCGTTTGAGATAGACTGCATGCATGGCGCTTCACCCTAAATCGGCATTTTGGTAAGAGGGCGCCCCCATTCCCCGGTTTTAAAAAAAACTCCTGATCTCCTTAGGTCACAGGTTAGCACCCAGGTCTCATAACCACACAGTAAGACTGAAATCACCAGGACCTTGAAGACTTGGACGTTCGTTCAACACTTTCACCACAAACAAACGCTCTAAAACTCGATTAACACAGTCATACCGCCACACAACCGAGCAGAAAGGATTTTGTATGAATGTAGTTGAAGCAGACACTTCTTCATTCTCTCGCCGTCTCTCTCAACATACCGGTATGTGTGTTTTTCAAGTTACATGTCGCTTGAAATGGGCTTGTTTGTCATTTTCTTTTATTTCTAAAGCCTCGGTGCGGTGGCCTCCAAGCCCACTGCTGCTTGTAACAACATGGACATCCACAAAGTGTAAACAAGTTAAACCGGGATCTCAGGATAGGACCGCAAAGACAGAAGGATAAAATGGATTTCGCAACCGCAGTCACAAATCCTGCCGTGCTGTCATGTGAGCATCGTGGGTGTAAATCCGGAGGGATGAGCATTCTCCCTGACCGCAGCAACAACGCCACCCTCCAATCATTCTCCTCCATCACCTCATCTCATCTCTGACATTCTCTCCTTCCCCTTCACCTTTCATCTCTCAGTTCAATTTAAGTTTACATGACCAACGACTGGATTCAGATGCTCTCAGAAGAGCTGTGCCTTTGCTACCTGTGGACTACCAAAGTCATTATGAGGCAGGCGGGTTGAAGAGGAGGAGAGAGGAGGAGTGCAGAAAAGGAGAAGAGGAGGAGATAATACTGTACGTCTGGGTGTGCAGGAGGTATATGAGCAGGGATACTGCAGGAGACATTGAAATTCAGCATCACGCTTGTTTTCAGGTCTTAAAATAATCTGATTTGTCTGCTCACTTTTATTCAGTTTGCTGTCTACTTATTTTTTTTTACTGCTGTCAAACAACAAGCAAGGTCAGAGGTTACAGGCTCACCGCTGTGTGGTTGTCTGCCATAACTCAAAATGTAGACGGCGAATTTTGACAAAATTTGCTTTAGAAATGGTCCTTGGGTCATGGAAGAGTTGGCTCATCCAGATCTGAATATATTCTTTTATCTGTTTTTTTTCCCCCCTCCTTTGATTACATTCCTGCTGTTTTGCAAAACGGTGATGGTGGGCGAAGTGAATGAGTGATCGATGGTTTGAGTTGCACGTTCAAATTAACTGGATATACTGTGGAAGTGTGCAAGAGTTACTGGGACTTCTTGGCCGTGAAAGCTCGTCATTAACTTTGAATGCTTGTATTCTGTGCACTATAATGTGGGCGGGACTCATAGTGTAATACGTGTGAGATTAATGACCCATCACTTATTTTACAAGGTCACTTAACTTCCTCCCACAATGGTATTTCAAGAACAACACGACTACTACGTAATTCCATATATGTGTTCCTTCATAGCTTTGATGTCTTTAGTATTAATCTACAATGTAGAAAGTAATAAAAAGAAAGAAAAACCATTGAATAAGAAAGTGTCCAAACGTTTGACTGGCACTGTAAAACAGGTGCAGGGGTAGCTTTGAACCAGCCTGTTCCGTGCAGCTTCCTACACGCTGCTAGCGCACCACCATGCCGTTAAGTACAAGGAAGATAAGCTTCATTACCTACACACATTACTGTTTAAGTGATGTGAGCTTATTTGTAAATGTATCTTTGTTATTGGTAATAGCACGCTGGTTAGTCCACCTGCTTTGTGACAAGGAGGTTCACGGTTCAACTCCACGGGTGGTTAGGGGTTAGGATGAAAAACAAAATGTCAACAAGACGCAAAAGGAAGTGGTCAAAACAGAAAGTGAGCGAGACATATGCAGTCGTCAAGACAAAGCATGAAAGACATTAAATGACCTGGGGGGGGACACTTTTTCGCTATTTACTAACATTAAAACATAACTATGTCATAATGAGGTGCTTACACAACAGATGGGGTCGCAGTTAGTTAGATAGTTTGCTGTTAGAGGTAATGATCTCCTCAACTGTAACTTCTTGTCACTTTCTTTAATTACTTTAACATGGCGAGATGTACGTTTTCTTTTGTATCTTTAACATGTACCCCTGTGACATCACAAAGATCAGTTGTTGCAAGTACTAATCAGGTCAGGTCTGGGAACATTTACTGGTGTTGTAAATCTCTGCAGCCATCACTTATGGAACTGCCCTGGGTCATCATGAGCAATGACCTAAGCAGACCACCGATCCATCCTCACCTCCCAAAAGTAGCCATCGATCTGCCGCAGCAAAGTGATACGGTGGTCAAACCTGGTTGTGTTGAAGATAATTTACTTTTAAAAAGTGCCAAACCTACATTTTGGTGTCGGCTGGACATTCCACGCGTACGCAGCAGATCGGTGCCAGTGTCACCTCATAGTGTTTCGTTTCTAGCTCGTGTGAACCGCTTGTATAGGCTGGCGAAAGAAACAGTTGAACGTTCGTGTGTGTTGCATTCTTTCTTTACAAGCATGCATGATGACTGCACCTCAATGCCGCATCATTTGGTAAATTTGCCCGTCCATATACTCACACAAGCATGAAAATAAACACAAACTGGGTAAGTGTCAAAGTGAACATAGATATACTGAGTGGGTTTCAGCACTGCTGAACAAAAGGAAGTGTTTCATTTACTAACAGTAAATGTTTTCTGCACGCTCACCACCCTTTCATTTGCATTTCAGAACTATGGTGTACAAGGTCAAAAGACAGCGCAACAACAGAGGTTTTAAGTGTCAAACTTGATTCTTATTGGCTTTGACAACTTTTCAGAAATGTGCAGCAGTGTAAAAGATTGCAGCAGAAAGAACGATTGTGTGAGGAAGAAATGGCAATGCAAATGTCTGATGAGTAATTAAGAGGAAGACATTATCCAGTAAAGATGTGTGATCCAGAAAATGCGTGAGGTGCCTTCTATCTAGCGTCTGCAGAAACGGAGTGTAACAACTTAGCCAATATAACCCATTTTGAAATCCATGTTCTCCTTTCTGTACAGTTACTGATCGATACCAATGGCTTTTCAATTTTGTTGTGCAATGAGTTCTCAATACAGCCAGTGAATGGGCATTACGCTCCCTCCTTCCTATTACTGAATCCAATTCCACAGATAACTTCAGCTTCAGTCATAATGGATTCTTTATTTCATAGACTTTGGCTTGTGTTCCTCTGCCACTTGGTTAATATTTCAGCCTGCTGTCTGTCTTCCCTGCACAGCCCACTTTGTTGTATTGATTTATTTCTGCATCTCTCTACGTACCATCTCTGTGGAGGGAAGACAATCTATTATGGGATTTAAGACATTCCGAAGAGCTCATTTGATCTGTTTTACCTCATTTTCAATAAAATGATCGATCCACAAATTGTGGGGCTGACGTAGAGTATTGAAAGGTGATGTCACCTGCCCGACGTTATCCGATAGACAGGATGTGTCTCACGAAGCTGTGGGTGATAGTGGTGACACACATTCTTTGAAATGTACAGACTATAGATGAGTGTTGAGGTTGAGGACCACAGCGGCTTGAAAACACCAAGGGGACACAAGGGGATAAGGGCAATTCTCCAGTGGAATGTAATTCCGTTTCCAATGTAATCCCATCCAGCATAAATAAATGGCCATACAGGAGTGTCATACATGGCTATCCAGTACAACGCCACCTAAAACAGCTCAGTAGCCACATATGACAATCCAGTATGTCCATTTATTTACGCTGAAAGTGGTTTTGTCGGTAACAGAATTACATTCCACTGGAGAATTGTCCATAAATGGTTACTTTGGAGAGGTGGGGCTGGACCTGGGGGGTTGCCATCCAGGACCCAAGGCGGCTCCATGGTGTGGTGAATGCTGTGACATGAGGCACCATTGCATGCTCCCAGCTCTGAGACCTGTTGTATGAAGCAAGACGTTTCTGTGTGCAAACCTGAGCTGGACCATGTTGTCCTCGTCTTTTAATGCTTTTCCACCAAAAGAGTTCCAGTTTTTCAATCGGTTCCATTCAAGGGTCCATGGAATAAACATGCCATTAAGGGAACAAGTGGTTGGGTAAGGTTACCCTTGTGAAGCGCCTTGGGGCGACTATGTTGTGATTTGGCGGTATATAAATAAATTGAATTGAATTGAAGAATCCATTTCAACCAGTTTTTAGTGGAACAATCAAAACCAGCTGTAAGAACACAAACAAACATATGACATGGCCACAAGTCACATTTCAGATTCAGCAGATTTCTGGAGGTAATATTTTGAGCTGCAAACCAATTTGTTTTGGACAAAAATGTATTTCTGCATCTCTCCTACTTTTATGTGGGATCAATGTTTCTCATCAACTTTCTCTGTGCAGCTCGATTTTGAAAATTCTCCATTTTTCCTTCAACTCTTCCTTTCGTCTATCTCTCCACCTCCATTGCAGCCATCTCCTCTTTCTCTTCCCCTGTGCTTCCATTCTCATGTGCAAAGAGGACACTTAGTAAGCAGATGTGCAACAGGAATCTTAAAATATATTCCTGGGCCTGGGACACATAGTATCCTTCCTGCATCCTGCATCTAACAGCTGGTCTGTTCATTAGAGTTTTCTGCTCTGAGCGTCTGCACACTAAATGTGAGAATCACTGCAACCCAAATCCTATAGACTGAAGATGGCGTTTTGAAGAGTTGAGTAGAAACAATGGAAAGTGCACGGTGTTAAATTTATTACAACACTCTGCATGTTTGCAAAGATATGCTCCTTAGATACACCAGACAAAACAATTCAAGCCAGTAGACAAATTAACAAGAAGTACAAGTAGTAAGTAGAAAGGCACTCAGAGAGTGCAAAGCTTGCCAAGCCTTTTCTATGTGATACTATCTCAGGATGTGCAAGCCCACGGTTTTGCCACAATAAGTGATTCAAGTTTGCTTGACCTCGACTTGGACATTCAGGGTCACTCAAGGTCATTTCTAATGGTGTCTTTTGAAAGTCCATATATGACTTGCTACTAATGTTCAATAGTAACCATGGGTCTATCTGCTCTATTTCAGGAGTTACAGGCCCTTGAAATGGTTTTCATATCTATTTGCATTGGGCAAAAATTTCAGTTTGATTGACCTTCAGAGTGATTTTGACCTTCAAGGTAACCCAAGGTCAAATCCGATGGCATATTTAGAAAGGCCACATATGACTTCCTCCTCATGTCTAATAGTAACTATGGGCTTATCTTGCACTGTTTATTCACTATACACTATCAAAGTCTGAGTGACCTTGAGTTTGACCTTCAAGGTCACTCAAGGTCAAATGTAATGCCTTTTGAAAGCCCATATATGACTTCCTATTAATGTTCAATAGTAACCACGGGTCTATCTGCTCTATTTCTGGAGTTACAGGCCTTTGAAATTGGTTTTCCTATCTTTTTGCATTGGGTGAAAAATTCAAAGTTTCGCCATTTCGTAATGCTATGACCCTGGCTATTCAAAGGTTAATGGGTTCATCCTTGGGTGAAAGGCAACTTGTGTGCCAAATTTGGTTGAAATCTGCCTAGGCGTTCTTGAGGTATTTTGTTAACTGACAGACACACCGACAGACAGACAGACACACGCAGGTGAAAACAATAAGCCTGCGACTTTCATCAGTAGGCTTAACAAGTGGTTGCTTGTGAGGTCGCAACTCGGGTACAACACTATGGCCTTGTGGTGCGCTTCCCATAGCATGATCCAGTGCACAGGTGCCTCACTGCTGAGGACCCCAGCAACTAGAAAAGGCCAAAGAGACGCCCCACGTATCACCTGGCTGCAGCAGATAGATGGCTACCTTCAGTAGGTGGGAATGGGCCAGCGTTCCGCCTGAGTGATTGACAATCAGGACACAGGGTGGTTCCACAGTGTGGTGTGTGCTCCCAGATCTGACCTGAACAACAGAGAGCAATTTTCCACCACTTATCCACGGCCGGCCAGGAGGTTAAGTAGTCCAGATGTCCCTCCAGCATCTCCTGGGGCAACCCAAAGCGTTCCCAGGCCAAATGGGATATATAATCCCTCCAGGTCTATCCCAGGGTCTGCTTCCAGATGGGCATGTCTAGAAATTCTCCAGAGGGAGATGTCCAGGAGGCACCCTGATCAGACGTCCGAACCACCTCAAGCGGCTCCTTTCTAAGTGAACGAGCAGTGGTTCTCCTTCTGGACGTTCGAACTCCTCACCTTCTCCCTAAGGACGACGCCTACCGCCATTTGATTTTAAATTTTAAACACTTTCTCCGTATTTCCTTTTGTGCTTGTCAAACATTCCAGCCAGTAACACAGTGCAGAAAATGACAATTTGTAATAATGGAATTACCCGACAGGAAAGTCCTATTTGTCACAATTATTGCAAAGACAGTAATCATATTACGGAGAAAACAGGCTATTGTGAAAATCTTATGAGACAACAATAAACTGATTTGCAATTAGGACAACTAAATAGTAAATTTATGATTTTCCTGGTGTAGACATCATGGTGGATGATGGTTTTTCTAAATGAGTCTGCAATAGATTAACTGCACGTTGCATAGATTTTTGGAGTGAAACTGGAAATAATCAGATTGTTTTTTCAGTGGATTCATCAGGTAACATATAGCAGTCTGCTGGAAATAAAAAAAAAAAAAAAAATAGAAGCTGCTGTTAAGCACCTGAACTGAAAAGTAAATCTAGACTCTAGAGAGGTTATAAATTGCAGTATGGCATGCAGCTTCATTGAAAAATAACTGGAAATGTAACACATTAGACACCGTAATTGGAGAAGACCTCTGCTGTGCAGCGTGAATGTGTCAAAAATGTGACTGAGACACTTCATTAAACTGTCAGCGTGCAGGTCAGCGTGGGACCGCTTCATAAAATATACTTATCAATAGAATGGAAGGTAATTACACAGGTGTGGACTTTTTCTTTTCATATTTTTCGATTTTAAAAGCCAAACCTACAAAGAGAAAGGTCACAAAAAAAAATATACTTTCTAACATGAGCATACACATGCATATTTTTCATTTCTATTTGTCCAAACACTATCTTCTGAAAACTAACGTTTAGCATCATACTCGATTTATTTACACTGTAAAAACTAAAGTGGCTAAAAAAAACTTCAGAACTTCAGCAATAGATTTCAAGGCTTTTTTTTTTTTGGTTGTACAAATGTATGATTAATTGCTGCCAAAGTGGAAGATTTATTGTTTCTATCAACTTGGTGAAACATACGCCTGCAGGTCAAAAAATCTGAATTGGCAAATGTTTCACTAGCGTTGCCACCGGAGGCACACACTCTTGCGATCGCCTTGGTCTCTGTGTAACATTTGAATGTTCGCAAGATATCTTAACGCCGAATCCGATTTTGATCAAGTGATTTGATTTTGGTCAAGATCAATCAACGATCAAGGTCAAATTTCTGGCCCCATGATAATATTTAGGAAAATGGCTAATTTTATGGAAAATAATTCATTTTTTTAATTATTATTATTAGTGAACTTGATTGTTTAAAAGCCTTGTAACATTTTCTCTACATGCCTGATACGTTGAAATGTGGGTGTCATGTTGCTGTGCTCTCTGAGCAAAAGTTGGGACGATATGGAAAATAAAAAATGCTTATTACTGCATTAACTAACATGAACACCATGAATAAATGATTACTAAACACATTAGTTAACGCTTAATTAACTATTAGATAATGCTTATTACCGTATTAACTAACATGAACACCATGAATAAATGATTACTAAACACATTAGTTAACGCTTAATTAACTATTAGATAATGCTTATTACTGCATTAACTAACATGAACACCATGAATAAATGATTACTAAACACATTAGTTAACGCTTAATTAACTATTAGATAATGCTTATTACCGTATTAACTAACATGAACACCATGAATAAATGATTACTAAACACATTAGTTAATGCTTAATTAACTATTAGATAATGCTTATTACCGTATTAACTAACATGAACACCATGAATAAATGATTACTAAACACA
>OMMV01179294.1:0-11203 GCA_900302635.1 Chatrabus melanurus
CACACAACCTTCCTGCGGAATATAATATATAATATAATATAATATTCACTATATTTACACATTTGTTGCGTAAAATGCAAGCTACTTTGAAAGCTGAAATACGGTAACTGGAGACGGATCAGCACCACGGACAGCGTCTCTCCATCTCTCTCCCTCTCTCTCTTTCTGCCTCTCTCTCTCTCTCTCCCTCTCTCTCTTTCTTCCGGGCGCACACTCGGCAGCTGGCTGCGACACCGCTCCTCCCTCCTGTGTGGTGGCTTTCCCGGTCCATAGATCCTTGGACGTGAACAGTTTTTGCCGAAGAGCACTTTTCCACCTCAAAATCAGCAGACGGACAATCGAGGCGTCAGTTCTTTCTAAATCGACTTGAGAGACGGGAGTTGCTGTGTCGGATAAGGTCTCCAACGGTCCTTCACCCCCAAATCTCTGTCAGCGATGGAGACTTGGGTCGGCTCGTACCCGGGCTGGCACTTACCTCTGGGTATCTGGCTGATAATCGCCTCTCAGACCCTCCAGTGTGCCAAAGCGGAGATAAGTTGCGCGTCTTGTCCATCGCCGTTTCAACTTCACCAGGAGGAATTACAGCTGGATACGCGCGCTGGTCCGACGCACGAGCCAAACGCCCCAGAAAACATCCGAGTGGAGTTCAGGCAGCTCGGGGTTACCGACCAAAACACCGACGACCATCAGGTGGTCTCTAACGATGTTCGTTCGGGCGGAGTTGGCACGAGGGAAGGCGCGCCAGGCTCCAGCCAAAGTGCAGAAAGTCTCCGCGGAGGTGAGGACGCTGCGCTCAGGAGAGCGAAGAGAAGCGGTCCGGAGTTTTTCAAGTTCGGCGACAGAACCGGCGCGGAGGTGCAGGCTTCGGGGGACCGAGGCAGCCTCGGGGCGCTGCTGGATGGGCACAAACAGGGGCGATCAGAGTTCAGATGGAACAGGGACGAAGGGAGAGGGAATAACCGGCAAGAGGAGCCCAAACTCATCAGCAGCACTTTCGCGCTGACGGGAGACTCTGCTCACAACCACGCAGCGGTCTACTGGTCAGGACAAAACAGCAGCGTGAGTAAAACCTCAGCTTTGTATGACCACTTCTCGCTATTCCGCTTTTTAATCCAAATCTTTCCAGCACGCCGCTGCGTCTTTCCAGGCGTCTAAAAACTCCGTGGCGCACAGAGCGGAGGCTCCTTTGCGCGCTGTGGCGCCGCCGCAGTTGATTGGCCGTTAACAGGTGCACCCAAAGCTCCACACGCGCACTGTTTCCTGAACGCCACATTTGTGCACTTACTGTGAATTGTATTTGGCCGTGACCTTTGGCTTTTGTGCGTAATTTACGCACGGGAAAGAATCATCAGATTAATTCCAGCACACCTATTGTTGAAGCATCATCTTCTGATCAATACAGAAGATAAAAAAAATCTAATCAATCTGTGCAGATGTGATGTTCTTGATCCACTCCTAAATATTCCTAATGGATGATGGTGTTCTCCTGCGTGGAAGTGTATTTGCCTTCTTTGAATTATTGGATCATTTGCAATTTACCTCAAACGAGTAGATTAGATTTAATTAGTTGTTTTTCTCACCACAGTTACATTTATGTGCCATGGTGGTTAGACAGCTAAAAGAAAAGGTGTCTGTCCTGGCTGCATTACCACAGACTCCCTACAGGGGGGGTGTTCGCTGTTTGGAGGTTGTGCCTCTGCATTAAGGAGATCAGTGTCTCTTTGAAACACTGGTGCCTAATGATATGTATTAACACGGTTAAATCCTGCACGATGGTGACAGCACGACTCAAAATATGGATGCTTTGGGAATTACCACAATTTTACAAATCTTTTTGTCAAACAGCGTACATTGTCATTTAATTTTTAAAAAAATGATAGTGCCCTTCTCCTGGGTGCAGAGGAGTCCTTTGAGTGTCACTGTGATACAGTAAAGGTAAAAGATGGGGCCAACCTGCTGTCACAACGTGCAAATCTTTGCTGCCGCATCAAATACTTCACACAGTCACACTTACGCATCTCTACAACACCACAGACTGCAGTCAGAGCTTTCAAAATGCATGAAAATCCTGCCCCTCTTACACAAGAGGGCCCTCATAGTCATTTACCCAAACATGATCAGCTGGGGTTTTTTTGTGCTTTGACAGGCTTAATATGTTCCTGTGCCCCACCAACACCCCTACTTTTGTTGCTTTATTCCATTTCAGAAAAAAAATGGCACATGTCTGAGCTGATTATGACACAGTGGATGAGCTTGTTTTTTAACCCTGAGTGCAGACCGAGGCGCTGCGAGGGGTGTGTGTGTGTGTGTGTGTGTGTGTGTGCAGCTGCATGAGTGTGTTCTGGATGGAGAGGGCGAGGAGGAGGTTACCACCCAACAGCCTCAGATCATTAATAATTGTATTGAAGACTGAGGCCTCTGCGCGGAAACTCTTCTTTTGTGGCAAAAAAGACAGACCTGTGCAAGGATCCCACCCCCCCAGGGAGCAGAACTACTGCTTAATCTTCATTGGCTGTTGGTGCTTTTACCGGGTGATGAATGGAGTGCACAGAGATGAGCTTGGAGTCGTCTAACTTAACTACAGCAGTAGTTAAGTGAGAGTGAGCGAGAGGCTTACTGGATACTGTGGTTGAACCGCCTTCACCTTGACAGCATCTTCACTGTCTCTCTGGGCTCCTTGGCTTGAATTTATGACCTCTGCATGAAAATGACATGTGCAATCTTTTAAAGTTATCATATTGTTTAAATGGGCTTTTTGCTACTTTTATGCCTATGTGTGGTTGATGTTTCATGTCAAATGCCTTCAAAGTCACACAGTTTTATGACTATGCATGGAGTAAATCTCCCGCTATAAGCAACATTTAAGCCTGACACAGCTCGTTTTAGACTTCGGTGACATATGTAACAGAAGTCCATATCTGGACACATGCCAAACAGAGCAGGTGGTTCTGTTGGGTAGGAGTTGGACTACCAATATATAGACCGGGATTCAATTCCTGGTCTATGCTTCATGCTGTCTGCCTGTGTCCTTGGACAAGGCATTTCATCTGCATCGTCGCAGACCACCCAGCTGTAAATGGGTACCGGCCTTGGCTGGGTAAGTAACCTGCGATGGACTGGCGTCTCGTCCAGGGGGAGTCGAAGATTCTAATCCGCTGCACGCTGTGGGATCTGGGGATAAGCACCGGCACCAGTGGGCCTTAGGGCCTACACAGGACTATCTTCTTCAACACAATAAACCAGCTCTTTGAATGAACTTTTATGATGTTACTACCAGGGTTTCAAACCAGAATTTGTTTTTCAGTTGGTTGGTTCTGAGCAGAATCGGTGTTTTAACATTTCGGGTTTTGGGTTCCACCTTAATATGTTTGCTCCTGAACTGGGTAGAACCAAATGAAATTCGGGTTAATCACATTCCATGTAAGGCTGTGTGACATAACATGCATATTTCAGACTTTATAAGGACAATGTATGGCTTCATATACACAATTATAAATAAGTAATGTTTATAAGTAAAATATAAAAAAAAGTATTGAAAAATGATTTCTAAACTGCGGGTTACACCCACTACGCTAATGACGCAATAAGAAACTGCTCCGTGGGCTAGACTGTGTCATTTCAGAATGGTTGTTTCGGGCTCGGCGGTCTCGGAAGGCCAGATCGTCATAGGACGCAGCCTGAGAAGGAATGCAGCTCCTGAACTGGGACACAGCCATAGAGGTTATTGCAAGCGGAAAATATTTTAATATGTAATGAAAGAACAAAAAAATAATGTTATTAAGGAGTTACCATTATTTCAAATGAATGTTTCAGTTCGGGAACATTAAAAAAAGAATAGTTTGTGGTTTTGTTCCGATTGATGTATCAAATGTTTCTGGTTGAGGTTCCTTGAACCAGTTCAAAGCCTTGGTTGCTACATATGTAAACTCTAACTGCAGAAAGATTTGGAATTATTACACAAACTGAAAAAAAGTGTTGCATTTGGTGCCGTTGTTGTTCCCATTTTGGCACAAAACGGACAAAGTGTCTGTTTTGTGCTGGAGCTAATATATTCTCAAACTCTTACTGTGCGGTCGTATTTAAACCAGATCGCCCGCCCATGTTTTCCTCCAGGAGGAGCCGTCGTTAGTTCAGGTTCCCTGCGGCGGCACGATGAGACGCGCACACTGGGCTAATGCCCTCACGCTGTCTCTCTGCGCCGGTCCAACATGCTGTCTCGCCCTCTCTCCGTGTCTCCACGTGTCCGCCTCAGGCTGCCTAAGGTTGCGTCAGACCTTAAATTTCCATATTTACTTCGAACATGGATGCAGCGATGTTGAGACTAAGTGTCTTTTATAATATTTATGGGTGTAAGTGTGATGAAGCGTCCCTACAGCAAGGTGACAAGTTCTTTGCCGAAGTATCTTTGAGGTTCGGCGCCGCGTCGCTCCTCAGCGGCCTTAAGCATAATGGCATTGTGACTGACAGCTTGAGTGCAAAATGGATTGATGTGCTTCAGAGTGATCTTGACAGATTGATCTCTTCCACGGGAACCTTGAGCCTTCCTACTTAACTGCAGAATCAAAACAAATGCATTCTTTAAAGAAAAGTGATTACAGCATAGTTTGTTGATGGTGCGGGACAAACCATCGGCTCTTTAGCCGATCGGCGCCACGTCTCTCGCCTTGATGTTTATTTCATGCACCGTGGCACGCTGTGCACACTCTCTTTGTTGTCTGGCATCTGTTGGGGGTGAGGAAAAGGCAAATTAGCATAAGATGTGTGAGTGTATGGGCTTGACTGGAGTTGTCTTTCATGTCTGGACTCACAGGGAGGTGGGTCGCTCAAACCTGGCAAGTCATCAATAGAGCTGGCTGTGTGCATTTGAAATTCCAAAAATCTTGCTTGAGAATCCGGTGGACACATGTAGACTTTGGTGTGTCTTTGAAGACAAATATGTCATAAAGCAAACGCGCACACCTCCCAGAAAGGTTTGAACAATGTTCAATCACACTGTGCAAAAAATGAAGCCAAAATACTGATACGATGTGAGCTGCCATCTTCTTCTGCTGTTATTTCATAGAAGATTCTGCACAGTTGTGTAAGTGAGTGTGGTCCAGGGTTGTGTGGCTAAACTCTACAAACATATAAAACCGCTATATTATTATTAGAACTGACGGCGTGTGTCCATCTGGAGCTAGATCTCAGTGAATGTCCTTAATGCTGCTACCAAACACTGGGCCGATCTTTGTAATATATAAAAGTTTGCATAGATGGCATGCTGCCAGTTTTACAGATGTAAAGCTTTGAATTGATCAGCTGTTTGGCCAGCAAACATTTTGTTTGTATCAATCCTTGCTGTGATGTGCTTCACAATAAACCTTTTGAAAGTGTTTGAACTGCAAATTGATGGCAATAAAGTGTTCAAATTCATACTAAAAATTTGAATGCAGGCATTTACTGCCACCTACTTGTTGGATGAAAACCACTGATTTAGCAGTCCTTACTCATTCTTTATTATTATTATTATTATTATTACTATGAACATACGGTTATTGTTTTATTTTCCAGTGGTGTTCATTTCATCCAAAATCGAAAACTCTATGGAAGAATTTAAGAGGAAACCAGAGCCGCGTCGCTGCTGCTTGAGAAAATGCTGACAGTGCGCGCGCAAATATGCTGCACTCGGTGCACTGGCTCAGTGCTGTTCCATTAACTCCAGGGTTAAGGAGGGATTGATTATTAGCGTGATTAAAGAAATTTTAAGTTCTCAAGCCCAAAGCCAGTGGTATTGTGAGTAAGTCTGCCAAGTGAGGTCGCTGTAGGTTTAGTGGTTTAGGAGGAGTTAGCAAGCAAAGTCACAACATGCTCAATGCTGATTATATGGCAAGATTATTATTATTATTATTATTATTATTCATTGTCTTCATCTTCATCTTCTTCTTCTACATCATCTTCGTCTTCTTCAATTCAATTCAATTTATTTATATAGCACCAAATCACAACATAGTCACCCCAAGGTGCTTCACAAGGGTAAGGTCTAACCTTACCCACCCCCTGAGCAAGCACATTGGCAACAGTGGTAAAGAAAAACTCTCTGTGTATTTTATGAGTATAGGAAGAAGCCTCAAACAGACCAGATTCAGAGGGGTGACCATCTGCTTTGGCCATACCACCAATGACAAATGAATAAGACAAAGTACAGCAAAGAAATTGTCAAACATACACAGACAGGAGAAGACAATGTCCATGCGGCACGTGACCCAGTGGTCAACGTCGACCAATCCGGACAACCATGTGGTAGGATCAAGAACCCACGAAGTGGAACGCTGCCCTGACACTGTCGAGGGGGTCCACACTCGGACAGTTGGGGCCAACCTACAGTCTTCTACATCTACAGTTCTTCTTCATTGTTGTCTTCTTCTCTATTTTAGAGAGGTGGGGATGGACCGGTTATCTGCCTGGGTGGTTGCCATCCAGGATCCAAGGCAGTTCCGTGGTGGTGTGGATGCGGCGAAATTCTTCTTCTTCTTCTAGCTCTGTCCAACCAGCCATTTCAAAATGCTTCACAGCATACAAAGGGATTTGAAATGCAGAAAGGCAACAAAAAATTAAGAAAAAGCAGAATGAAACAATATAAAAATAAGAATTTAAAATGTAAACAATAATTTAATTAGACAATAAACATAATTAAAGAACAACTAAAATTAAATAAAATAAATAAAAAACATTTAATAACTATAGATAATAGGAAAAGCAATTGTTTAAAGTCTAAATCAAATTATTTTACAAAAAAATGAGGCTCATAGAAGGGATATAAATTAGATCTGGTCCAACTTGTTTAATTATGTTAAGTATTAACGTGAACAATAATAACATGTAACAAGAAAATTAGCAAGTGTCCTGAAATTTAAAAAAAAAAAATTGAAAAAACTGCAGAGATACCTCCGAGTATAAATTAGTGTCATTTATGTTCCTGTTTTAATGAAGGCTGTTTCACGCCAGCGCTGTTTAGTCCTGCTGAATCACACTCTGCCGCTGTTCCCTACTTGGTGCATTGTTTTGGGACTACATGGGCACAAAACCCAGTCAAGACTCTGAGACACATCAGAGAAATTCATCTCCATCTGGTCCTACTGAGCAGGAACCGTGGTGCAGTTCTCTCATGTTAAGAACACAAAGTGGAACGGCCAAAGCATTAAACTATGTTCAAACTCTGGTGATCCATCAGAGAAAATGTCAAGGTTAAACCATCTGTCTGTATATTTGTCTGTGGACGTCAAACCTCAGAGTGCTTTACAGATTTTGAAGACATTTTGTCGAGAGAAAAATAATGATAAAGGTCAAGAGAAATTAATCAATTTTGGTGGTTTTTCCAAATGTACCCCAATCACCATCTCTTTGCAACATTCATTAATTTTCTATACCCACTTATTCCAGTTATGTCCCAGCGGTCATTGGGCGAGAGGCGGGGTACACCCTGGACAGGCCGCCAGTCCATCGCAGGGCCACATATAGACAAATAAATAGTTGTTCTTCCCACCATTTTTCGAGATATCTTGCCTTCAGACAGACAGACAAACCAACGTTCAAGCACATCAGGACAGTCACATAACATCTGCACCCTCATTATTAAATTACATTACACATAAATTACATTTTTGGGCATCTTAAGTGTACCTTGAATTTTTATTTGGAGCCACATCTCTTTGATTTCCACGGGAGTGGTGGATTCAATGACCTTTACTCAGAGATGAAAGCTTTCCAGGAATTCCTGGATTTGCAGATGTGGAGCGTAATGCAGTTTATAGAGGACATTTTTAAATTGCCAAGGAATTTGATTACTGACATACTGTATTGAAGAAAATGCTAACTGTGGCTAACATTAGCGTATGCGGGCACATTAACCATGATTGATGCTAATACGGTTAATAATAACCTCGGATGACCGTAACTTTTAGGAATACTATCAGGATAAATAGTAGAGCAGATAATTGCAAATATTGCCAAGATATTTCAAATGATGATACAAGCATGAAATTTCACAACTATTCTAGATAGATCACTCTTCAAATCTACCCAATTGGCCATTTGAAAACTCAAGATGGTGGCCATATTTTCCAAAATGGCGTCCAGACAAATTTAAAATCCGCCAATCCTATTGAAACATACACCATATTATTTGCCTGATCATAAAGATTCTAAAAAGGTATAGTTTGGACTATCTGTGGGGCAAAAACAGCAAAAATGATGACAGGTCAACTTTATTTTGTACAGGGTTCAAAAGTTAAAGTTGCTCCAATTTTGGTAAAACATGATGCAAATTACTGGTTGAGCTAATAGAGTTTTAAAAAGGAATAGTTTGCACCATATGTTATGCTTAGTTATCACATTACGGGGTAACATATGTCATACACAGTATCCAATGGACGTTGACCTTGTTTGACCTTGACTTTGGAGACCAAGCGTTCAGCACAGTCAAAACTATTCCATGTATTGATCCTATTACCTCAACCAGTAATTTGCATCACTTTTTAACAAAATTGGAGCAACTTTTATCTTTTGACCCCTGTACAAACTGAAATTGACCTTTGTCACCATATTTGCTGTTTTTGCCCCATAAATTAATAACATTTAGTCATAGATAGTCCAAACTATCTATGACTAAATGTTTTTTTAAACCTTTTTAGAATCTTTATGATCGGGCAAATAATATGGTATGTTTCAATATGATTGGAGGATTTTAAATTTGTCCGGACGCAATCTTGAAAAATATGACCGCCATGTTGGATTTTCAAATGGCCGGTCAGTCAAATTTGAAGAGTTCCCTATAGAGAGTATAGATGCCAACTTTCATGCTTGTATCACTATTTGAATTTTTTTTTCATCTATCTGCTCTACTGAAACTGCTGTTAGCATTTTCTTGTTACCATACGTGGTCACACATTACTGGTTGATGCTAACATTTAGCAGGTGAGCATGTGATGTTAACGGCAGCTGATGCTAATGGTTAGCAGTTGACATTAACCTCTGTCAACGCTAATTGTTAGGGACACTGTTAGCATCAACTGTGGTTAGCATGATGGCATGTACTTATAGCCTCTAACTGCAAATGCATGATGGCATACGCTAATGCTAACCACAGTTTGCGTTTTCTTTAAAATGGTCTGCCAGTAGTTATAAGCGTCCTATCGCCGCAACAACATTCAGGAAATTGCGCACTGCTCCACAGCTGGAAATACTGTAATTTCCAGAAAGCTATGATCTGTTACTGTAACACACCACTAGGTGGCAATAGGGACATTTAGGCTTCACTTTTTGGGAGCTGTTCTTCTGTCTATTTTTACAGTCGGTGCTCACATACTTATTTATATAGATTTCATTTAGGAATTCAAAGCTGACTGTTTGTCCAAAACAATATTACATCTAGTAACAATCTCATTATCTGCTTAAATTTGCAAATGATAATCATTATTCACACTGTAGTTGATGCAGAGAAGAATCTATGTCTATATACTACTACTCTGCCGCTATACGTTTTGCCATGTAAATACCTACGGTTCTATAATTGCACAGACTGATAGTTGACATACATGTGATGTGTCAGAGGACATTTTTAGCCATGATTAACAACCCACTAATTACTTAATTACATTTCTTTTTTTCCCCATGCTAAAAGTGGCCGCCGCCAACTTGGATTAACGTCATTTCTGCTGATTGGCACAAACACATACCTCACCTCTCCTCATTGATTGCTACAAAATCCATCAAAATCCACCATAAAATCAGGCCATTCATGCTCCATTCATCAACAGACAGCTTCAAAAGACTCCAACCATCAACTATACAGGTATTTATGGCGTTCTTTGACACAGAAGAAGGCGTGATTTCAGATGTTCACCTGCTGGGGCATAGTTTTGCATCAGGACTCGCTGATCATCTTAAAGGCCTACATGTTGTCCATCCCAGGGACGTATCACGTGAGCTCAAACTATCAAACTTGGTCAAGAGGCCGTGCGTTAGCACGGGCTTATGGTCTAGTTCACCAGAAAGAAGCGTTTTCACATCGCTCTCTGCAGATGTGATCCAGAATGTGGAGGCAGGTTGCTGCTCACTTTCTATCAGCCCGTGTCACCCCTCAGCCTAAATTACTGATTTCGGAAAAATGTTCTGATCATGTTCCTGTTCTTCGCTCTCCCGCTACCCGTGTGGCCCTCTGCTCCGGAGTTAGTAAAAAACTGGAATCTTATAAATAATGTAGCCTCGGTTGGGACCATCTCTCCCTCATCCTTCGATTTCTCCTCCTTTTCGCGCTCCCTCCTACACATCTTCTAATTAGTGTCTGCAACTCTACAAATTTGTTTCCCCGATCATTACTTTTTTTTTTCTTTTTTGCTGTGGAAGTATGAACTTGTGTTGAGAATCCATGTGCCACAAAACATGAACGGAGAATCTGTGTGAACTGGCCTCCAGAGCCAAACTCTTGGCTGCAGTTCCAGCCAGTCAGTTTGGCTGAGACTCCCGCTTGACCTTCTGATAACACGCAATATGCTTTTTAAAATCCATCTGATGTCACATGAGGCTCGCCAGCCTAAGTTTTGCACAGATAGGATCGTGCACATGATGTATGACGGGTCACGTCCCATTTATGGATGGCTTTATGTGCAGCACCAATTTCACGTGTGCCGAATCAGCAGCAATTGCTTTTGTGTAGGCAGGGAAATGCATCCAACCTAATTACAGTTTTTGAAAATGTCCCCAAAGAAACCCAAAAAAACCAGACTGTGTGTTGCTTTAACATAATGTTGCCTTTGTGACTCTCCAAGAACATATTTCCAGCGGGCCACTGGTTCAGCTCTGTTTACCCAGGAGCAGTGATGGGCACAGTTTAGCTAACTTTTTCGTTTGTGGACCAGTTAGTCAAGTCAAGTCTGGCAGCATGCACTGATGCTGCGCTTCGCCGCATCCACGACACCACGGAACCGCCCCGGCTCTCAGATGGCAACCAGCCAGGCAGACAACCGGTCCATCCCCACATCTTTAAAATAACCATCTATCTGCCGCAGCCAGGTGAAGCGTGGGCGTCCCCTTGGCCTTCTCCAGCCACTGGGGTCCTCAACACTCAGGCACTGGATCACGCACAGAGAAACACGCCACATGGCCAAAATGTCAAAGCTGACGCTCCCTCACAATGCAAGTGATACTCCTCATCTTAGTCTCCTTA
>OMMV01179298.1:0-20683 GCA_900302635.1 Chatrabus melanurus
TTGGAGCGGGAAAAAAAAAATCAATGTCAAGTGATAAGAAGAGAGGATGAGATCACATCAGAGGTGATTCATTCCCTCAGAGCCTTGAACCCAAAGCGGCGCCGTGCAGACGAGCTGTCGAGGACGACGATGACAAAAGTCTGATTCTTACAACACTGACAGACTCACAAAGTTTGTCACTTGAGCAGCTCTTGGGTTGTTTTGCCTCAAAAAGAGAACACCCCTTTATATTTGTGCAGGCATAAAACAGCGCCCCCAAGCTGTAGGGGAGCTAGAACCCCAAATACAACCTCAACAAGTGAGTTCCTCACTTCTAAGGTTCCTCTATAGACTGATGCAGACGCAGGATCCGGTCATCTAGACTGGAGACTCCATGCTGACAGCCTCGGTAAAAGGTGGATGGTGTCCTCCTGATACACGCCAGGCAACCGGTCCAGGTGCAAAATTTGCTCACGCAATCCCCAACAGGACTACCTGCTAAGCTGTATAACCATTTAGACTGTATTCCTTCATTTAAGCGCACTGTGCGCTAAATAAATTGTTTTTATTGAACATGGGGTACTTGGAAATCATTTTTGAAGCGCACATTTTCTGGGATGTGTGTGCGGGCCTCGTTTTAACACAGGTTTCGAAGCAAGGCTTCATGCGCGCAATGAACCGCTGAGGAAATAGCAAGCGGTACATTTGAATTTCATTCCATTTGGACACCCAAACTTGACAAACTATTGTCTTGCATTTTACAACGACACGTTTTCTGGGATGTGCGTGCGGGCCTCGCTTTGACACAGGGAATGAAGCAAAGCTTCATGCGCGCAATGAAACCCTGGAGATTTAAGACATCAACTCAGCAATGGCTGAGGAACTGTCCCAAGTCCACCCCCCCGAGGCCCCACAAAGACCCCATGTGCACTAATTAGGATCTGTGCGTTTAATCGAAGGAATACAGTATATGGTGACCTGCTTGATGTCAGATCAGGTCTTGTGTCGCATCCACCACAACACAGAACCGCCTTGGGTCCTGGATGGCAACTACCCAGGCAGATAACCGGTTTGCCTGGTTGTCTTGCAGGATGCGTGTGAATTTTTTTTTGTTCCAGAGATGTGACTACCTCCAGTTTTTAACACAGTTAAACTTTCCTACCGTATGAAATTACATGCAGAGTAACTGTTAATGATTTTGATGCTCTTCATGTTTTCCTAGAATATCTCACATACATACTTGGTTTATCGCACAAATTGGTGTCAAATCACAATGATGACCCTTCCTCTTTCTAATCTTCTCCATTATTTGTATGCAACCTTAATTACCTCGCAATTTGCGATTTATTCTGCAGTTGTGCTCACTGTGGATTGAGCATCCTGCTAATGGAAAGTAAAGAGGGGAGGCGGTTAAATGAATGACCACACTCTGCTTCCCATCCAGAGCAGCGGAGAGATGAATCACAGCTAATTGACATTTAGAGGCTCGTGGCATTTGCTTGTTTACGTGGAGCTTCCTCGTGTAGATAGACACGCAGAGCAGACGTCGGGAATATAATGGTGGGATACACATTAACATCCAAATCACATAGTAGGTGGAGAAACACATCTGTTTTGTTTTGAGTTTGTCATCATGTCAATTATGTTGTATTTTATTTGGCTGACTGCCAACAGCTGTCAAATGGCAAAATGGAGCCGATTAACATGATTGAAAAATTAACGGTGCTACATGCATGAATTTTTATCACATCATCTCAGTGTAAGATGAACTCTATTGTGCTTTTCTCTCTTAGTGCGTCCTTGTCAAACTGCCAAATTGTTACTAATGTGCACTGAAAAAATGCAATTCATGAAAAAATGCTTTATTGTGAGCAATATTTCCAAATGAATATCATATAAACATGAAATACTGGAAACACAGATTGCATCATTATAGCATGCTTGGAAACAAAAAAAATTCAGACATCTTGAAATTTGCAAGGCACAGACATACACACAATGCATGTGGAATTAGTATTACTGTGAACTTAGAAAATTTTAAATGGACTCCCAACTTCCTACCTGGTAAATCTTGTAAAACCTTACGTACCGGCCCGTGTTCTGTGTTCCCAGCATGCAAGATTATTGTGTTCCAAAGGTAAAGAAGAAGCCAGCAGGCCATTGGGCTTTTACAACATACTTATTCTATTGAACAGCCTGCCAGCCAAGATAAGACTGATTCAGTCAAGTCCTTTAAATCCAGACTTAAGACACATCTGTTCTGTCTCACCTGTAATTTATGAGGAGGGTACTGTGTCATTCTCTTGTCTGTTATTTAATTTGGTCACATTGTACACTGGAGATGATGCAGTCTCATTAAATTTGGGGGTTGGATGGTGTTAACTGAGTCGGTATATTTAACTAATATATGTAGAGCAAGTAGCTCAGTGGGTTAAGGAGTTGGGCTACCAATATGGAGACTTTGGTTCAATTCCCAGTCATGCTACCTGTCTGTGTTTTTCAACAAGACACTTCATCTGCATCATTCCAGTCCAACCAGCTGTAAATGATGCCAGCCTTGGTTGGGGCTTCTTCTACTGTATGTATAGTTTAAGTTTTATTGTGACACTGGGTTTTAATGTTAGTTTGTCTTGTGTTATTGATTTTTATTCTACTGTTTATTGATGGAAATGTTGATGCATACCTTTGAAATGTGTAAGCTGCACCAGAAAGTGCTACACAAAATAAAGTTATTATGCATGACGAGGCTTGAGCACGGTTCCTTAAATTGCGTTTTGGATTTGGCTCCTGTCGCACACGTCGTTTAACATCATGTTCTATGGGGCCGTGTTGGGCAATCTTGAGCTCCAACATGTTTTGATTAAAACTCTGGGTCATCCTGGCTCTGTGTGTCCCAGTGTTGTCATGCTCAGTCGATTGTTATCACCATGTTGCACAAGCAGAGGGAGGACAACTGGCTAGAAGATCTAGTTGATGTGAAGCTGTGCTGTCAGATCTCCTCAGACAACCATCAGCTGTGAACAGGACACGACATGGCGAAAGACGGTATGGAGGTCAGGTCCTGCGGATGTCGTCTTTGGTGGCACCTGGTTGGGTGACACTGTGGCTACGTGCACGTTAACATGGCGTGGGACCTCCTGCAAGTCCTTCCTGCAGTCATCATTACTGCTTGGCGTTTTTGGGCTTGCATTAGTCGGGTCATGATGGAAACTAATAATAACACCAAAATCACTACGGAGTTTACAGGAGACGATCGATCGCAGGCTACACATTTGCAAAAATCATCTATGGTTGAGAAAACAATAACAAGGACTGTTTAGGTGACATGGAATCAATAAAAGTGCTGAAAATAACCAATTGTTGGATCTCTAAAAATATTTTCACTTCTGCCAACCGACAGCGAGAGAGTTCTTGTGATCAGTCTGACTGACTGATCTTGAATGCGATAACTCAAAAAGTAGAGGACAGATTTCAGTAAAAGATTTTTCTTTGGATCAAAATAAAGTCTCTCTTTTCCAGCATTTCAAGAGCAAGCTTTATGACATCACAAACAGCTATACATATCATGGTCACATGTTTCTGACTTCAATCTTTGCCTGCCTTACGATGTCACAAAGACCAACAGACGCATGTTTAGAAACCCCTTTCGTGTCAGCTGGGTGAGGTAATGATGACCCCCGGTGGAAATATGTGCGTTACGGGTGCGCATCCTCATACGGTCTTCAAATGTGATCAAAAAGAAAATAACGTTATTCATAAACAACTCCGCCAACGTCCATTCATTTCTTTGCTGATCTGTGAGTGAGAACACATCTGTCTCGACAGAAGCAGCAGCCACACGAGGTTAACTTAGTCATTTTTCTGTCCTCCAGCTGATGTCACAGGTACAAATGTTACACGAGATATGACACGTGAGACAGATGTCGAGTGTAGAGCGATCAGGCATAAATTAAGCTTCAGGTCTCCAAAATATTCTGCTAACAAGAGAAGGAAGCAATTTGACAGATATATGCAGTGAAAATTATATTCATTGTTACTTGTCACTTTGTAGCTTGTGGTATTCATTTATAATTAATTTTAAGGGGAAAGTTTTAATATGTGGGCAAATTAATTTTTGTATGAAATGGAAAGAGGGGCAAAGCTCGTCAGACACCAGGATGGAATTCAGACATCGCAACTGGAAGAATTTGTCTTTTGTTTGGTATATGCTGAGCATGGATAGTCCATGAGCCCAAAGCCAATTTTGACCTAACTGGTACCACTAAGGTGGCAAAACAACACTTACAATCCAGCCTCAGTATACCACACAAAAATGTATGATAGCCATCCCAGGGTGGCAGCTGCAGCCAGGTAGGGGTCAATGAAGGATTACACAGGGGTAGAAATTTAAAAATCCTCCAATCATATTGAAACATATACCATATTATTTGACTGATCCTAAAGATTCCAAAAAGGTATAGTTTGGACCATCTATAACTGACTGTTATGGAGTTATGGGGTAAAACCTCCAAGTCTCACAACCACCATAGTAAGACAGGAAGTACCAGGACTCTAAAGACATGGACCTTCAGTCTACCGAAAAGGCTTCGGCATCGCCAAACACCTCCGCCTAGGTGTGTCTCAATCTCAAAGGCTGAGGCTCCAGAGATGTGAATGTCACTCCAGAGAAAAAGTGAATCTCTCTACAAGTTCGATGCTTTCACCTACTAAGTCTTGATCCAGAACAACCCAAACTCAGAAACTCCGACTCCTCGCTCAGCTTTTCAAGTGCTGCAATCAGGGCTACCATCGATTCCACAAAGATCACAGCATCTTCTGCAAAGTCAAGGTCAGTAAACCCAAAGTTTTTGGCCTTCACAACCCTAGCCGACACCCAGTTCATACAAGCGCTGAACACCAGATGAACACCAGAATTCACCGGGAAGAATTCAGAGTGACAAATAACTGAGACTGAAGCGCAATACCCCTGCAGTAGTTGTAAGTCAGGCCGTCACCCTTTCCTTTCCAAAGAGGGACAACAAGTTCTTTCTTCCATTCCACTGGGATTATACCAGTCTCTCCCAGATTGAAACAAAGATTGTCTGCAGCACCAAGAAAGCAGCATCTCCACTCGCCTGGAGGAGTTCAGATCCAATACCACAGATCCTGTCCCTCGGCTGTTTCACCACCATAATACCCTGATGCCAGTACGTTTTAAATTCCCCGTCTGAATATAAAAGGGCTTCTCCTGTTACTCATCTTTAAATATGCTAGTTTATGTCAATGCTTTAGAAAACACGACATTTGAACAAATAATATTTTAAAAATAAAAACAAGCAAAAGGCAGAATGGCAAAGATCATCTTACCCAGGTCCAAATAAATTCTTCCCCTTTTTTTGCAGAAGAGAGAAAAATGCTTTCATATTAGAGCAGAAACTGTTTTCTCCTCACACATCAATGACCTGAATTTAGTCTAATTGGCGTTGAAAGCTTGTAGTATTTTCCCTAATTAGACGTATCCTTTATTGCATATGTGATGAGAGCGCACAGTGTTATTTGGAGAAATTTCAATGGAAAATTGGAAAAGGTTGTCGCAGCTGGAACTCTGTGATCTCTCGACATGTGAAACTGTTGCTTTGTTGATAAATGAACTGTGATTAGCGCCGTGATGTGATTTCAAATCCCCTTTTCTTCGCCACATCTGCCCCCCCCCGCAAGAAGAAATTTAAAAATTTAACGGTAAAAACGGCAAAAACCAATAAGAAAGCAGATATTTAAAATGTATTAATGGACTTTCTTTGCAGAGTAAGTTTGCTCTATAAACAGTTTTGCCTTCTAATAGCCGAGGCGAGTTCAAACTTGCATCATGATTTTTGCTTCAAGCTCTATTTTACGCACAATAAAACTTTCATTTAAAGACAATTTTACCCTTGAATTAGTATTATTTCCTAAAATGGGACAAAACACAGCGTGGAGTTGAACAGAAAAAGGTAATTTCATGTGACACACAGGGAGGGGGTTTGATTTTCCAAAAGTCTTTTAATGGTTATATTGTTTGTGTTGGACAATAAAGTCAAGATTTCCAACTTTCATTAAAAAATTAATTATTCTCCTTTTTGACATTAATTGTCCCGTAGGTGTGACACACGGAGCTAAAGCTTTAATTTACGTGTAAATTTAATGGGCAGCTGACAGCTCCTATAAGTGACATGTTTACACTGCAGGAGGCTTTTTGTGTTACACTGTTGTCACCTGACAACCCATTAACTCAAACGACACCGATTTCAGGTTTGGTTTTTTTTTTTCCCCGCTATTGGAACTGATGGACTGCATTTGTGCATGTGGGAACACGGCTCAGCCCGTCGGCTGGATTCCAAAATTCAGAGTAGCCCTTCCCTAAAAACGTCTGCTGGAATTCATTTATAAAAATACTGCATCAGGTTTTTCCTCAAGAGCAGTTTTTATTGCGGGTCGATGATTCTGATGGACTTTCTTCACACAGTCTGGTTTCTGTACCTCCTCCCCGCCTCAAGTCTTCCTTTACTCTATCCATCCACCTTCCCCTCTTTCCCTTCCCCTGTACTTCCTGTCTCATCACTCTTTTACCGACACTCGTTTCTCCTCATCCCATCCAAACCACCTCAACCTACTTTCCTGTACTTTCTTAAATACTTCTCCTATTTCTGTTGTTCCTCCGATTCACTCACTTCTTTTTCTGTCCAGCTTTGAAACCCCACATGCCCATCCCAGCATTCCTATTTCTTCTCCTGCACTCCCTTCACTGTCCATGTCTCAGCCCCATACATTATTCCCGGTCTTTCAAACCTGACCGTTAACCCTTGCTTTCCCAGCAAAAAAAAAACAAAAAAACGTTCCCTTGACATTCCCTAAAGGTTTTCTCCAAACGTTCCTGAAACGCAATGTGTAGGGTTCCCTTTCCGTCACGGGGACGTTGTTGACGTTATTTGTTGAACGTGTAGAGACAATTACTTATCTCGGCAGTGACATTCATGTCTCTTGAGATCGAGAGACGCCTGAGAAGAGCTTATGGACTCATGAGGTCGCTGGACAGAGGTGTTTGGCGATGCCGATATCTTTGCAGAAGAACGAAAGTCCAAGTCTTTAGGGTACTGGTGCTGCCTGTCCTACTGTATGGTTGTGAGACTTGGACGCTAACCAGTGAGCTAGGACGACGACTGGATGTCTTTGGTACTAGGTCTCTTTGGAGGATCCTTGGGTACCGCTGGAATGACTTTGTATCAAACAAACGGTTACTTAGGGAGACTAAGATGAGGAGCATCACTTGCATTGTGAGGGAGCATATCTGTGTGCATGATCCAGCACATAGGTGCCTGAGTGTTGAGGACTCCAGGGCTGGAGAAAACCAAGGACACGTCCACATTTCACCTGGCTACAGCAGATAGATGGGTCCTTTGGAGAGGTGGGGATGGTTGTCTGCCTGGGCGGTTGCCATCTGGGACCCGGGGCAGTTCCGTGGTGTCATGGATGTAGCGAAGCGCATCACCGGCGCATGCTCCCAGACTTGACTTGACTTGATGTTATTTGGGACATCCCAAGAACATTGCGAGGAATTTGGGCGAACGTTTTCGAGATGTTTCGGGGACGTTATTGTGGGACATTCTAAAAACATACCGGGGACGTTGGGGTAACTTTAGGGGAACGTTTTTTTGGACTTCATGGTTTAAATAAAGGTGATGCTGGTCCAAGAGTGGACCAGAAGTGGCACGGTGCCGACCAAAATCCATCAGTGCTATCCCTGCTATCAGGGAAGTGGCAAATGGGAAAGGCCATGCAGGGCAGATTACATTTTTCTGTTATTTATCCAATGTCAAGTAAAAGGATATCAACTCTGTCCATCCCTGTGAGTCAGTAATTAGTATATCAGACTCTTCTATTCAAAGAGACATTGTTAGTGTGGAGGGGGAATCAAACTGGGGTCGCAAGATTGATGGATGTTAACGCTAACCACTAAGATGGCATAGTATTATGTCATCTTATATTGTTACAAATTTTAAAAAGTAAAAGTCCCACGATAGTCCCGTCAACGTCCCCATTATAACGTTATGCATGACCAAAATGGGACGTTCCAAAAACGTTTTTGACGTACCAAATGGGAACGTTCCCGGAGGGTCCAATTTACGTCTCACTCAAGAACGTCGCACAAGGACCAAATGAGAACTTGCTACGGATGTCAATACTGTCCCACTAACGTCCAGCAGAGAACGTTGTGGCGGGGACATTACGAATGTAAACGTTAGGGGGACGTCCCCTGTTGGCAGGGTTACTCTCTGTGTTATTTCTGCAGCCAGTTTTCCATCTTCAGATCCCACTAATCCTACGTATTTCAATGTATTCCCTCTTTTCAATACTTTCCCCTGCAAGACAACTTCTGAATCCTGATCGGATCCAAATAGTCTCTTCTTTTGATTAATTGTCAACCCTTTGTCGTCTTCATACCTCTAACTTCCTCCCCGCTAGTGCTGCACAACACAATACTAATTTCTTTCGGCTGCACCAGAAGGCGTGGTGGTTGATTCCAAAAGTCAGGTCAACAGTCAGGTCTCTGGTGCCACATGTTGCTGTATCCACCACACCACAGAACCGCGTTAGGTCCTGGATGCATATTCTTCCATTCTTTTCTGGTCCACCATGCTTCCTTGTGCACCGCCAAACCTCTTGATGCGACAACCCGTGTCCAGCTCAATAAACACTTATATGCAAGCCTGTTTTTCTCTACTTCAAACCCTGCAACTGACAATGAGCTCGAGAGCTGCATCACCAGTAATTGGAATTTGACACTAACTGACTTTTACTGTCTGTACTCATCTTTATTCACATTTCTATTGTCCTTTTGATGATAGATGTAGCAGCAATTTTCCATTATCACAAGCTCTTTGCACTTAAAGAGGCTGATGAAGTTTGCGATACTGCACACAAAAGTCATTGTTATCACAATGAATGGGTAATGTGCACGCTATATTCTAATAAAGATTGTCGAGCACGTCCTGCCTGCTCAGGTATGCATCTCTCATAAAGATGGTCTTGATGAAAGCCAAAACAGACTTGATTAATTCTCCCTGTGTCAGATCTGCTGCTGCTCCCGTTATTTGCAACGTGCACGACTTATCGTGCTGCTTCAGTTCACCTCAAGGTTTTATCTCTTTACCAAAAAAACAACTCTACCGCATACTTATTACTAAATTAAACGGCTCCTAAGTGCGCACGTCCAAGGTTTGATTTGTTTTTTAATTTGTTATTTTAGCACAAACCTCCCACCAGTGCACAGACATGCAAGTGGAAGAGAATCCGGCCGAAGTCTGCTTTGCTACGCGCGCTTTTTTTTTTTTCAAAAACCACAGATGCTTCGATCGCAGTGATTTGTTTCACTTTGCAACACCGCTTCATTTCCACAAATCACCAAGAAAAAGATCCAGATGGTTCAATCCAAACAAATAAGATGCTGCAGAAAAATATGTGGATTAAAATTTAACTTCAGAGCCATAAAGAAGCAGTAAGTCCTATACAGGCCCTGAAACCCTGTGGTGGTGCCGGCGCTGGTAGCGTGAGGTGGATGAGAGTCTATGACTCCCCCTGGACGGGATGCAAGTATATCCATATGTTTGCATGTTTTGGAGTAGAAAACACCTACAGACATAACAGCATGTTTCATCTACAGACAAAAGCCTTCCCACAATGCCATTTCTAGGTAAACAACAACATTTTCAGTATGTCAGGTCTTAGGTTTTCAAAAGTCCAACTTTGCCCCACAGGCTCTCGGCTTCTTCTGCAAACCTTACAAACAAAATCAAAGAAGAACACATGGACTTATGACAGACAATGACTCCCAATGTCAACAGGGCGAGAAGAAAACAAGAGATACAAGAGCGACTGAAAAGAGCCGTCACGGAAAACTGACATCTTTTCAGGGAAGACAAAAGCTGGCGAGCCAGTCACTCGTACGCCGCTCAGCGCCGAACGAAGTATCGCTGCCGTATCTTCAGAAAACAAAAAGCATCCGCAGCACACGTCAGCAGCTTTTGTTCAAGCTTCCTTTAATGTGCAGCCATTTCTTTTCTCGCCCCTGTCGTGCAGATCAAGGCTTCTCGACTCTCCTCCGAGTTTCGTTCGCCTTCCATATCTGATGCGATTCCACTGCTTGTGTTCTGCTGCATCAAAGGCCAGCAAGGAACTCATCAAAAGGATGAGTTACCTGCAGAGGTAAACACTGCTGTCCAGTGACCTCATGACTCCATAAGCTCGTCCCAGGCGTCTCTCAATCTCAAAGGCCGAAGACCCAGAGACACGAATGGGTTCATCGCTTTTAAAACATACAGATACACTTCTGATGGCTGAGTCCAGGGAATCATTGAAAGCCTGGATATTAGTGTTGCTCCAGGACAACCTCAAACCCCACACACTGTCATTCCTCACTCAGCTTCTCAAGTGCTACAATCAGGGTATCCATTGATTCTGCAAAGATCACAGCATCATCCGTGATCTTTCCTCGCCAACAAAGGCACCTAAACCACTGGGTTCCATAACCCTATCCAACACCCAGTCCACGCAAGCATTGAACAGTCTGGGAAGTTATCCCAGACTGTTATGAACATGAAGCTATGACTTCATGTTCTACATTATGTTAGTGAGCCGATGACTTAATTTGACAGCAACAATAACAACAATCAAGCAGTGTGATGCTGGAAGCTCAAAGCCCTGACTCGACCACTAATGCGATGGACCAAATTGGCTGGCGATTCGTCTCTTCACTCTCAGGAGATAATTCGATGTTGTCCAGTTCGCTCCAAATCCCCAGACTTCTCCCAGAGTGCATTGCTCGTACATTTAGTTCAGTTGTCCCTTCAGACAACTCAAAGAGAGCGACAGCACCGATGCCACTGTTTCCTCGATACACACCAGCCGGACGGTTGTCAGAAATGGAAATAACGAGGCGGCTGCTGTGCCCATAAACAGCGGCAGGTTCGGCGACAGTCAACAGGCATCATTTTGTGATGGCTGACGCTCGGAATCTGACATTTACTGCGTTTCTTCACACCCGGTTTCCCCGCCATCATCTGAGGCATCCTTGGGCTCCACATCCATTTCTGGCCTCTGTATTTATAGTTTTATCATTTATTTATAGCATTTTAGCGATGAGTCTCACACTCCTGCAGAGTCTATAAATACGAGCGTGCAGCAATACTTGTGATTTATTTCATATTTTCACCAAACGCCTCCCACTCGGAGAAACGTTGAAGTTTCCTAAAAGCGATGCTCATTGTCGGTTAGGTTCTGACTCCGAGGATGGACGTTCCCGATACATGTCCACACGCTTATCAGGTGTGTAAGAAAAGCCTACCCAAAGCTATTTAGCAGCTGCTCCTGTCCTGTCAGTCGAGCTGCTTTTTAACACCCGGCACAGGATTTAAAGTGGCTCAGTGGTGCGTGTCCGTGCGCGGATGTTTACCCTCCATCACGCACAAGTCACAAACAGTTTAATGTAGCCGTGCTCGTTTTTGCATGCAGCACAGAACATAAATACCTCCTCTGCATTACCGAGGTCGCCTGTGCACAGCCAGCCGAGGAACATCCAGACTCCAAAGCTGATCGAGACATTTCTGCCTCCAATAAGAAGCCGCCTGCAAAAATGCATCACAGTTCCTTCTGAGTTTCAGTAACAGGAAGTAAAAGATTAATCAGAAATTAATGCTATATGCTGCCAGCTTATTTAAGGATGAACTGTTTACCGATTGCTCCTGCGGAGTCTCCGGCTAAGAGCCACTGAGAGAAACAGGCGCGTTTGGCTTGTTTCATTTCAAAGCGACGTGAGTCCGTTTTAACAAGCACTCTTGAGTAAAACACTAAGACATGAGTAATGTGGCCAGCCGAGCACTGAGCCCTAATTACTGATATCTTCTGCCAGAACGAGAAGCAAATGGCAAATAAATGGATTACAACGAAGAACACAAATTAATAAGGCAAGATCAGGAGACAAACAGCCGCGTTTATGCTTCTGCTTCTGATGGCGTCGTGGCTTTGGACGAGGAGGTGGACTGGGACTCCAAATACACACAAAAAAACATTAGGAGACTAAACTAATGGTGCTCAAAATGAGGGCCAAAGATTCTTCAATAGGATTCAGGGAATCAACAGCCAAAGTAGAGAATACTGTAATGACTAACACTCCAACGCCAACACCAAACATGTAACGTTCTACATTAAAATCTGTTCAAACTGGGCTCCATGTTTTCATGTTATCAACCGATGAATAATTACAGTCTATCTTCTCTTTAAGATGAATAATTACATTGTGCTATCACAAATATCTTTGCCTCAAAGCTTGTTCAATAAATAATCTCTTTCTAAATGGTGAAACAGTGTGCTGTCTAAATTTGTTTCATGTGTTGTGTGCTTTAAGTGGGAGTGGAATGACACAAAATGTCCACGATACGATACGCATCTCGATACACCTATCACACTTTGATACATATCACAATAGGATACATATCATGATACAGCAATCACGTTACAACACATACCACAATACATCTATCATGATACAATACATATCATGATACACCAATACAATGCATATCATGATACACCTATCATGATTCGATCTATATCACGATATGACACATATCACGATACACCTATCATGATACAATACATATCATGATACACTAATAGGATGCATATCATGATACACCTATCATGATTCGATGCATATCACGATTCCATGCATATCACAAAACACCTATCACGATTTGATACATATCACGATACGCCTATCACGATTCGATACATATCACGATACGCCTATCACGATTCGATACATATCGCGATACGCCTATCACGATTCGCTACATATCACGAAACGCCTATCACGATTCAGTGCATAATCACAATACACCTATCACGATTTGATACATATCACGATACGCCTATCACGATTCGATACATATCACGATACGACTATCACGATTCGATACATATCACAAAACGCGTATCACGATTCGATACATATCACAATACGACTATCACGATTCAATGCATAACATGATAAACCTGTCATGATTCGATGCATCTCATGATACGCCTATCACGATTCTATACATATCACGATACGCCTATCACATTCAATGCATATCAAGATACACCTATCATGATTCCATACATATCACGATAAACATATCACGATTCAACAGAGGTACATATCACAATACATTATTACATCCCCGGTCACGCTAATCATGCAGAAATGCAATCAGTGTTGAATGTTTAACATTAAAGAATATTATTCTGAACTAATCCTTGACATTAGCTGTTCCTTATTTGCATATTTTATCATTTTTTATAAATCAGTTTTACTTCTTCAAGAGGTCATCATTTCTTTCATGGAGTACTTGACTTAATGTTATCAAGACAGGTCAGGTCAGGTCTAGACTGAGAGCATGCACTGGTACCGCGCATCATCGCATCCATCACAGTATGACAACACTCATTTCAAAAAGTACAATTCGACACAGGCTCCATGATACGATTATCATGACACATTATGTGTGGTTCCACCCCTGGCTTTAAGAAGGCACTTAAATTAAAAGGCATCAGAGGGGTGGTGCATACCCTTAGTCCTTGAGCCAGAGGGTTGATCAACCCTCTGGCTCAAGGACTAAGGGTATGCATTTTCATTTTGAGGGATTAAATGTGGTGGTGATTTTTCAGTAGCTATGCATCCCTTGTTATGGAAAATGTGTGCTAACATTGCATCCATGGTAGTTTTCTACACTTTAGGTCCGATTTTGTAGTTCTGTGCACAGATATAATGCTGCACTATAAGAGTAACAGTCATTTCCAGATATAAGGGGAGTGGGAGGAACAAGACTCATAAGTTAGACATTGCTATACATATACAGGAAATGTGGTTTTCTCACAATAGTAGCATCTTTTCATGACATTTTAGTGACGTCATCCTAATGTCACTCATACCACATAATGGCAAATGCGAAAATGTATTTTTCTGACTATATTTTTTGACAACCTTGAACTTGACCTTTGACAGATCTGCTCCAAACGTTAATCATCTTGAGGCATTCACCTGAGGAATATTCCTACCAAGTTTGGAGCAAGTCCAGTCACCTGTTTCAGAGTTACTTTGTACAAAGTCAGACAGACAAACAAACGAGCGATTACGACACCCCACTCTTGAGTGTTCTGGAAAAACCTAGTAAATCGATTTTTGAAAACTGAGTTAAGACGATTTTTAGACTTAGTAGGTTTTACCTCATCTTATGACATACCATTCAAATCTCCGCAATATATGAACAAATAGCCACAAAACAATTCTTTTCATACCGTAGTCGTTTAGTCCTGGTAGCATGTTGTTTTTTGCCGTTTTCTCAACTTTACTGTTTTTGTACTTACCAGCTTTTTGCAAAACGCTCAAGCGCTGCACCGCTGGCATGCAGGCTAAATATCATAACTTACACGCAAAAATGTTTGACAGAAATAACACGGACATAATACTCCTGAAGGCATACAGTACTGTGCAAAAGTTTCAGGCAATCGAGGATTTTACTAAAAGTGTTGTGATTAATGTGGTTTTGTATCATTAAACAAATGCATCAATTAAAAATCTATTTCTTTGCAGGTATTCTGTCTATGAAACAACCCAAATTCAGGTTCTGACCTATAAAGACATGGAGACAACACATCATCGCCACATAAAAACATAAAAGACGGACATCAAACCCACAACCTTCATGCTGTCAGGTGATGGTCCAGCCCACAATGTGTCGTCTACATATAAGACTGATCCAAACAAGTCAACAGCCAATCACACAGATTGTACACACATTCAAAAAAAAAAAAAAAGTGGAGAAGGATCAGAGTTTTGGGATCAGGATCGGAATACTCGAAGTAAACAAGTCAGACGGGTGCATCAGTGGGTCCTTATCTCAAATACACAGCTGCACACAACGAGGAGCAAAACAACAACTACAGCTCGGAATGTGAACGGAGAATAAAGCTGCATGCAGAACAGACGGGCATAAAACAAAAACAACAAAACAAGAGCCAAACAAAACAGCACAACAAAGTGTGAGTGTTGGAGATGCAAAGGAGACAAAGCGGGAGCGAGACGGAGGAGTTAGTGCCGCGTGTTCTGAAATAAAGAGGAATGAGGAGGAATGGAGGGAGGGAGGGCGGAACAGTGTGTACCAGGACATTATAGCCTGAAATTACATCGTACACAATCTCTCCTCGCTGCCTGCGACAATTCAATTTATACCCAGGATTCCCATTTGTCTCTCGCTCGCCCCGCTACAACTGAATTCGAGACTTCTCTCTCTCTCTCTCTCTTGCTCGGCGCACTTGGTGATGACAGCTCGGCCACATTCAGAGTGTGCGAACGGCTGCGACCGGGCGTCTGCAGGTGGTGTGCGTTTGTGTGTGACCTCGCCCAATCTATTTTCTCCGCAGGTATCCGGAGCGCGTCCAGCAGTGGTGCGGCCTGACCAATGGCTGTCAGCGCAGCCTGTTTTCTCTCCGTGTGCGACTTTGATCTCTGGCTGTCCTTGCGATGCCCCTGTCTGTCGCAAACGCACACACAGGACGGCCTGTGTCAGCAGCTGGCACCGACGCACACGCACGCACTGAGGGCCCCCAGCTGTTTCCAGCCTCTCTCCTGTCCAACTGACAGACACTAAGCAGGCTGATCTCCTCAACTCCAGCCGTCACCCTCCTGCCCCTCCCCCTCCTGCCCTACGACCATCTCTCTTTATCTCCCTTTACCTCCTTATCTATTTCAGTTTATTGTCTGCCTTCCTGTTTCTGCTTTGTATCTGTCTACCATTCACCTCACCCTCCTCCTCCTGACCACTTCAGGCTCTCTCCCCATCTTCTCTCTCACCACCTTCAGTCCGACTCTCCTCCTCAGTCACTTGTGTCCTTGCCTCAGTTTATTTAAGCCTCGTTCACACATGCACTGCAACCCTGAACTTGTCGAGACATCACCCGGGGAAGCTGTGTCTGAGACTCAGTTGGACTTTTATCTGACAGCTTCCTTGTTCTCGAGCAGCGGTGGCCTCGTTGGCCATCAGACCGAGGCTTTACAAATGAAAGAAACTGACAAACAAGCTCTTATCAAGCTACATGCAGCTTCAACCACACCTGCTCCTAATTTCCATCATGCATGTGATGATAAAAATTATTCCCTGCAACAATCCCAGACATGCCCAGCAGGTGGCAGACAGGTATATGGTAAGTTACAGTGGCACAAGTGATTAGCATGCTTGCCTCCTGGTTCAAGGCCGCCCATGCCCCATTCTGCATCAAGATTATCCAGCATAAAACCTGTGCCAAATTAACACTTGGATCCACAACGGATCTGCTGTGGTGATCGCGAGCAAATACAGGAGAAGCCAAAGGAAATCAAGTCAGGTCTAGGAGCATGCACAGATGCCACGAATTCAGCATCCACCACTCCATGTAACCACCCTGGGTAGTGGATAGCAACCAACTAGGCAGACAACCAGTCCATCCCCACTTCTCTAAAACAACCATCTATCTGCCACAGCCAGGTGAAAGGTCATTGGCCTTCACCAGCTAATGGGGTCCTCAACACTGAGGCAACACGCGTGCTGGATCACAGAGAAACACGTCACATGGCCAAAATGTCATGGCTGAAGTTCCCCCACAATACAAGTGATACTCCTCATCCGAGTCTCTCCAAGTAACTGCTTGTTTGACACAAAGTCATTCCAGTGGTACCCAAAGATCCTCCGAAGAGACCTGGTGCCAAAGATATCCAGTTGTTGCCTTAGGTCACTGGTTAGCCAAGTCTCACAACCATACAGTAAGACAGGAAGCACCAGGACCCTAAAGACTTGGAACTTCATTCTCCTGAAAAGCTATTAGCATCACCAAACACCTCTGTCCATTGACCTCATGACTCCATAAGCTCTTCCCTCAAAGGTCGAGAGACGCCAAGGAAAGAAATGACATAAGCGAAACGCCATTTTGTCCTGATCTGGTGGATCAAGTTAATCAAATTTTAATCTGTTTACACTCATTATATGGCCTTTTATTTGGAGACAAAGATGACAATGACAACGAAGAAGGTGAAGAAGATGAAGAAGAATTCCTGTATAGGCCTTGAGTCCCATTGGTGCCGGTATTTATCCTGGATTCTGTAGCATGAATCCGCCTTTGACGGGACACCAGTCCATCACAGGTTACTTCCCCAGCCAAGGCTGGTACCCATTTACAGCTGGTTGGACTGGGACAGTGCAGATGAAGTGTCTCTTCCAAGGACACAGACAGGTAGCATGACCCAGAATCGAATCCAGATCTACATATTGGTAGTCCAACTCCTAATCGCACTGAGTGCAGACTTACAAGATGATAGCATTTATTGTTTTTGAGTTATCATGTTAACAACCCGGAGTGGTTCATGAACTGCATTTTACATGATGCCAACCTAGGCTCCATGTAACATGTGAAGACGTGCTGTCTGCAGGATTCACATGAGCGAGTGGGCGTGTTGATGACACTTCTGTCATGCGACTTGCATGAAACAGAAAGAATACAAAGATGTGACAATGAAGAAGAAGAAGACAAAGAAGGGCCAAAGACGCCAAAAAAAAGTTTAACCGGAGAAACTACAAGATTTGGAAACTTCTTTCCTTTAGGGTCAATGAAGAAATTCTCAGATAATTTCAAGATAGTGCAAGAACAAATTCCGCAGCACAGATCAGGTGGCAGGTCCTGCCTCCTCCACACTGGAACCACGATCCACCGCTGGGCAGAACCAAACAGAAGAAGCAATTTATTGTTAAAATGAAGAAGTTAAAGCGAGCACATGAGCCAGCGTTGTGTGGCTGTAACACTGGCTTTATTTATCTTTATTTTTCTCTGGCCGCGCTCTCTCCTCCTTTAGTGAATCATTAGTATCTGTCTGCTGGCCTCTCGACTCCAACAATATGTCGCCACATTCTGCTTCCAGTCTGACAGTCTTATCAGCCGCGGGGGAGACCAGCTACACCGATGTAGTGGGCAGTGAAGCCCGATTAACGTCTTCCTGACTATTACATTTCACAGAAACAGCTTTTATCTCCAAACTACGGCCTGTTGCTAAGCGTAGCGTCTTGGAGGTTAATGGGGCGAACGAAAAAGGCACATTTCATGTCGGAAAGGTCCAAAGTGGCGTCTTCAAATTGTTCCATCTGAGCAACACAAACAAAAAGGTGTTTAACTTAGAGGCAACGAGAACAATTACCGATCAGATTCTTGAAGCACAACAAGCTGATTAATATACAAATAGTGGAAATAGACCGTTACCGTATTCGACCGTTTAAGCGCACAGACTCTAATTAGCGCACATGGGGTCTTTGTGGGGCCTCTTGGGGGGGGCACCCAGATTGCCCTGATTCGCACCATTCACAGCAATATTTGGCATCAAAACATGATCTTAACAGACAGAAACCGACCTTTTGCGGTGTTTTACTTCAGTTTCAGTTCCATTGCGCAAATGAAGCATTGCTTCATGAACCAAAGCTTCATTGCTCAAAGTGAGACCTGCACGCAAATCCCAGAAAATGTGTTAAATGAATGAAATTCAAATGCACCGCTTGCTATTTCTCACCCAGGTTTCATTGCGCGCATGAAGCATTGCTTCATGAACCAAAGCTTCATTCATCAAAGTGATGTCTAAGTACCCTGTGTTCAATAAAAATTTATTTAGCGCACAGTGCGGTTAAACGGTCGAATACGGTATCAGGCAAACAGGTTCATGAAGGTTAAAGGACCTTTCACACCAGATGCGAACTTTCCGTCATTTTGCGCTTACGGACGGACACAAAGCACAGCGGTTTGCCGCTGAGGAGGCGGAGTTTTCTATGTCACCGTGTTTTTGTTCTGGCTGCTGGAACAAATCCGAAAGTCGCCATGTGTGTGAAGATGCTGACAAATAACCAGCTTCTGCAGTTTGTTGTCTTCCATGTTGGGCTGGATGCCTCGATTCTATTGGCCGCGTGCATATGTGAGAAAGAGGACCAACCTTTAGTGTTAAAAATGTGACATTTAAGGATCGAATGCACAAAATGTTGATGAGACTTTATGACTCCATCAGACACCAACGCCCTCGCTGGTAGCACTGAATCTAATGTTCGCTCTATTGATCGCAGAGGAAGCCTCATCGCTCGGTGTCCATCCAAAGCCGATCGTCATACAGTGAGAGCTTTTGCCACGAGACTTATTTCAGCTCCACACCTCCAGAACATGTTGGGGTCACTGAGTTATCTTTGGGAAGGTTCGACCTTTGTGATTACAACAATCAGTTATTTCTATCTTTAGTCCATTCCACCTACAGAGCTGGGTACTTTATTGGAAGAGGGTCAAACCCGGCAGAGATTCGACATACACACTGAGTGTTTGTTACGTAGACATTCTGGATCACTGTGGCCACACGTATGACGGATGGAGTCTCTGAAATCACGTGGCAACGTTCATGTCGGCAAGTCGACTCTGCACATCTTCTATGGCGCGGCACAGATTATTAAATTAATTCATATAATAAATAAGATGTCGGCAGGATGGGACACAATTATGTTGAGCTATTAGAGACAGAGAGAGAGACAGTCAGTCAGTTGGGCTGTCCCATGGCAGCCACTCTCCTATGGCACAGAGCGAGGACATGTAGCAAACAACAATAAATAGAATAGAATAAACATAACTGCCACACGACACACATTAATGAAGATGACAGATGAATGAAGAAGCCATCAGGACTGCACACCGTGTTCTATGGTCAAAAGCAATGAGACAGAGAGAAATTTTTCTGCCCCCAATCCTGATCAGAGTGATTTAATATTGAGTATCTGCTAATAAACGTGTCCCGAGCTGATATTTGTATTTTCCAAGATAAAACACTTGCACATTAAAGTTAATCCAATATTTGTGCTTGACAACTGAACAGCTCTGCAACGCATTAAGAAAAAAAACCACCTGCAATCCAAGCTGCTTGTAAAAGAGGGGATCTCACCTGCGATTTTTTTGCTTTGCGGCCAATTTGCGATGGTAATCGCAAATGTGCGCTTTTCAAAGGGTTAAGTGCGATTGCTTTCAAAGCAGAAGGTTCCCGGTTCAATGCCACCCCTGCCCACTCTCCATGGAATGTGGAGTTGCGCCAGGAATGGCATCTGGCGTAAAACTTGTGCCAAATCAACATGCAGATCCGTATCGGACATGCTGTGGCGACCCAGAGTTGAAATTGGGAGAAGCCGAAAGAACTTACTATTTGCAAAAAAAAAAAAATGCTCGCAGAATGGTCGCAAGTTGTCAAAAAATTGCACGCGGGAATTTTTAAAAAGTTTAAAATTTCTCGCGATTGCAAAAATTGAGGCTCTGACATGAAATAGTAGCAAATCTGTATCAAATCTTTCTCTTTTAGCACGCAAGTGCCACGCGACATTCTCATAATGGCCGCAAAGGCCCCGAAATTGCGATGAACACGACAAAAAGGCTAAATATATTGCAGCCATACAGACTCGTCATTGCAGCGAGACAATCGCGCTAACATCTCGCGTATCTTTCGCGACAAGTCAAGTGTTTAACAAAAAAAATAAGTGAACAAGTCACGAAAAATCAGATCAAAATTTACTGCATGCAATAAATTGCAGGTGAGATACCCCCTTAAATGATTTTTTTT
>OMMV01179299.1:0-11513 GCA_900302635.1 Chatrabus melanurus
ATGGGTCAGATGTCTTCGTTTTGGTTTACGTAAACTAAGGGCCAATCTGCACGTGCTGAGAGTGAGATAATTGGAATAGTTTGATTTGTAATAGGATCAGCTGGTGCAGTATGATCTCTTCTCGTAGTATCTGAAGTGTTGATGGGCACTAAATATTTATAACAAGAATCTCTAGATTTTTTGTTGGAACGCCGATGGATAAAGGACACAGTCTCAATATGAAAAATTTCCCTCCCTGTCAGACACTCTACACTGTCACCATATTGGTTTTCCTGCTTTGATTTCCCCCCTAAACTAGAGGATTCCACACCCACATTAAAAGTAGGCCCTGCAGGCTCTCCAATCACCTGCTCCATGGCCTGCTGTGGGTTCCTAATGTCACCCTCCAGACAAAACTCTATCTATGTTCCCAGATAAGATGGAGGCGCTTTCCCCAGTAGGGTGAAGGCGTCGTGAAGGCAACGATCAGGAAGTATCATCCCTAAACTTCACACTGCAGTGAGTACAAATCAGTACCTTCTCCATCAAAGTCTTACACCACATCCTGTGTTCCAGTGATTTTTCTCCTTTATATCGTGCAAGGACAGTGGCGAACAGAAGGAAAAAAGAAAAAAAAAACCTCACTATCAGAAAACACTGTCTGTGTTTGTTTTTGGTGTAATAATATCATGGGAAAGTCATTCTCCCAGGTGCAGGAATCTAAGGCGGCCATCTGCTCTCCATCTGTACATTTGTTTTCCTCCAATATAGCTGTTGATATGTGTAAAAATGTTGTCGCGTCACCTTTGATTCAGCCATTAAATGTGTGCTGTTCAGGTTTTTTTCATGGTTGTTCCCGACTGAAAGGAAGTCCTGTGGTCTGGTTTCACCGTAAGACACTTTCATCACTTTTGACAAACCGGCTGGTTTAGACCAGGACGCTCAAGGCTTCGAACGTGATGTGCTGAAGTTAAATCAGCTTCAAACTTAATTGCAGGCGGCGGCGGCCCCCAACTGGGAATCAATATGATCTAACGGCTATACAGGGCTAAAGATACACGCAGAGTTCATTATCCAGGCAGGCAAGAGAACACGCATGAGGTATTATGTGCTCGGGGCAGAGCCCACAATCAGGCAGTTAACAGGCTTTAAGAAGGCTCAGAAATCTGCTAACATAGTTGGAATCATAATTGGAAACATCGTGATAATCTGGTAGTTCGAGGAGGACAAATATTGGCAGCGACACTGAAGTTTGAAAAAAATGTGTAGGAGTCAAGCAACGATCAGACTGTGGAAAAAAGGAAACAAACAGCCTCCAACCCAACAATCTGTTGGAAATTAGTGCATGTGGAATTAGAGTTCGAACAATACACTGTCACTCATGACAGTGGCATTTGAAATCAACATTTAATTTGCTGCCTTGTCGATGAAATACTGAAGGAACTAGAGTCAGGAAGCCACCACCAAGGTCCAACAATCCTCTTTTAACATTTTCTCTTTTCATTCTGAGAAGGTTATTCCTTTGATGTCTTCTCTAACATACTTGGATCATGGTTGCTGACCTTCATGATCTTTGTTCCTCATCACTTACCTTTGATATCTTTGTCTTCAGGTCCTGATCACCAACTTCGATCCCGATTGCTGACCTTTGCTTTTCACTCATCTTTGATCCCAACCTTCCACAACAATTGCTGGAACTTTGACCCTGATCTTTGATCTTGATCACTCATCTTTGATCCTGATAGCTGATCTTTGATCTTTGAATCCCTTTAAAGGAGGTTATGGTTTTGCCGCTGTCTGGGTGTCTTCCTGTCTTGCTGTGATTTTGACATCAGGACCAAGAAGCGGATCATAACCTTTGATCCTGACTGTTGAACTAATCTGCAATTTTCAAAAATCAAAATCAAAAATGAATCTAAGTTCAGGATCAGATTAATCAGAATCAACAATCAATGACAGGGTCAGGATCAAAGGAATTAGGATCAAGGGGTAGATCATAACCTTTGATCCTAATTGCTGAGCTAATCAGCAATCCTGATTACAGGATCACAGGAATAGGGATCAGAGATCAAAGCTCAGGGCTAAGGTCAGGATCAAATGAAACAGAATCAACGTTCAATGGCAGGATCAGGATCAAAGGAATTAGGATCAAAGCACAAAGAACAAAGGGGGGGGGAAAATCCACCGTATAGTCAAGAATCACACCAAATTGTAACGGGTCCTTGCCTGACTCACAGGCCACCTCTCCAACAAATTTAGTTGAAGTCCTTTCACATCCTTTTGCGACAAACAAACTGATGGACAGTCGGACAACAACGATCAGCGGTAATAAGACATGCATAGGTGTGAAAAGGCTGTAAATCCTACAAAGTTCACCTGATTTGGATTTAATTACCCTCAAACTGCCGTTGACATTTTCCACTATGAGATCGCATTCAGCGTTTGCCTTCAGCTGTAATATCCTAATCCGCAGGGAGTAAAAGAATAAAAGCGCTGTCTGTGGTCCCAGTACTCGTGGGCCCGTCTGTATGACATGATGCAAGTACGGCATCGAGCATTTTTGTTGTTGACACAGAACAGTTGGACCTCACAGATGGTCTCACAGACAAATGTCATGTTGGAAATGTCACAAAACGGTCACTCAGCTGGCGGACCTGCGAGGCGCTGGCACATCCCGGCGCGGCGCGCGTGTTTGTGCAAACAGAGACGCACCAAAACCCTGCAGTTTTGTTGTTGTTGTTGCTGCTGCTATTTGTGTAAGTGCATGTTTGTCTGTTTTCAAGCATTTATGAGCAGCTTAATCACGCCAGCCGGCTCAGACGTCTCAAACGGAGTCGCAGTCAGACTTCTTGAAGGAGAAATAGTCTCATTTTCCCTCTAATCAAACACTTATAAACAAAAAAATGCATGCACTCATAACCCCCAACAAACACGCTTGTGTGTTCACGACACAGCATGATGACATTTACAAAACAGACGCTTTCTGCAGACAGTGGTGTGTAATAAGTTTTTTTAATTTTTTTTATTGAATGCAGGACTGACAAGCTAATAATTTTAAAGCTTATGTTTGATGGAATGAAGGACATCGGGTGGATGGAGATGAAGAAGGAGGTGTTGTGGGAAAGGAGGCGCGCCGCTCCTTTACATCAGGGAATTTTTGCGGCTGCTCCCACAAATCAGTGGTTCCCAATCCCGGTCCTCAGGGACCCTTATCCCGCACATTTTGCATCTCCCTCCTGCTCAGCCGAAAGCCGATTAGCTCATTCGGGTGCGCTCAGCCAATCAAGAGATAACGGACGCCTGACTGAGACAATCAGCTGTGGGCCGAGCAGGCAGAGGTAGAAAATGTGCAGGTTAAGGGTCCCCGAGGACTGGGATTGGGAACCACTTCCGTAAATACCACTTGCTGAGGCAACTGGTTGCAAGGAACGCCTGCATCATCTTGGCCCTTCACGGCACACCGTTGCCCACCCCTGGTCTATACATTAGGAGTCCAACTCCTATCCCAGAGAACCACCTGCTCTGTGGGCGAGGTGGAGTTAGACACGCCCCAAATGCCCTCAGGCTGTGTGATTTAGCTCATCAAGCTGGTGGCTTCATTAGCTTGCTATGACCTCATTAACCCGACACAATCTTTTGACATTTTGGCTTTGATTTCCAATAACACGCCCAGTTCAATGTAAGGAGAGACGGTGGCATCGGCACACTAATGAGGAAAATCGGTCACTTTGATGGCATCACGTTCCGTTGTGGCGGCGTTTAGCGCTGGCAGATGTTCCCCTCGACGCGGTCGTGAATCAGAACTGTCCAATCAGCGCCGCGCAGCCTACTCGGGTTGAGCGCTTGTGTTCCAAATGTGACGCAGCTCTGTGTTTATATGCATTTGTTTGAAAAGTAGGCCGGATCCCAGGAGAATCTCCGTCTTCCTCCTCTCTCGCCATCTCCCGCTCCCCCACATCTTTTGCTGTCTGTCCATTTGGTTCCCGTTTTCACGCCCACGTCTCTCCTTCCCTGTTTTCCTCCAACCGTTCCTTCTTCTCACCTCTTCAGTCTTTTCATCACTTCTTTCTTACTCCCTCTCTCTCTCTCTCTCTCCGTGTCTGCTTCTGCTTTTCTTTCTCGCGTTGATCCTCCTGCTGTCTCTACTCCCTCGGAATTCATGCTATTGAGTTATATAATTAGATCAATGCCTGGTCAATACGTCCCACTCTGTCAAGGAAATCTTCCCTGTAGCTCTCCGTCACACGCCGGGTTTCCGTTCCAGCAAAATCCTGACCTTCCGTCCGGTAGCTTTTGGTGAATGTTGATTTGTCAGTTTTTCGTGCATTAATTGCGACTCGCGTGACACTCGTCGCAAGGTTTTAGCTTGATTTCACGCCCTGGAGGCAGCCGCTATCGCAGCGTGGTGCGATAATCAACTTAAACTTAATCCGTTAAAATGCTTTCAGCACCCTTTTCCTACGCCACGCCACGCTCGATTTCACGGTTTTCATTCATTTGTGCCAGGGTTCTCGCGGCTGATCCTCCGCTCAGCCGTGAGCCGCCGAATCGCGGCGAGATTGCAAAGGTGGGTCGAAACGGCTGAAAGCGGGTAAAGCTGCAGGGATCTGTGGTATCGGGCGGAGATGCTGTTCTGCCGGTGTTGCACGCAATCTGTGCTTCCACGTGGGAGATGGATATCACCCAGCAGACTGGAAGAAAGGGCTTTGGGTTGATCGCCTGGATTGCAATAACTATAAAGGCATTACACTGCTCTCTGTGCTGAGTAAGGTACTTTCATTCTTAACAGGATTCAGTCCCAGCTGCTTGCCGCTCAGCAACCAGAGCGGTCTGGTTTCATACCTTAGAAGTCAACCATCGAACGCATCGTAGCTCTGCCAGTACTCGCTCAACGCAAGCTTGAATATATCAGCAGTTCCTCTTTGCAGCTTATGTTGATTTTTCACAAAAGTGTGCGACATCCTGAGAATTCGGCGGAATCCCAAATAAGTTGCTGCACATCATAGCCGGCGGACGTACGGTACTGTGTACGCTGCACGGCGTGGAGGAGGAGTGTCTCATTTATTCCCAGAGAATTAATGAGTTTCCTGTCTGAGCAGCGAATTGAACCTGTGACTCTCTGATCGCGAGCTTTAGGCCGCCACTTCACCCGTGCCGATGTGTGGTGAAGGTGTCAGTCTTGTTGAAAGATTCATTAATCTGTGTGATTGCTTCACCTCAGGGAGCTTTGGTGGCCGCTCTGCACTCATGCACTTTGACGCATTGCGCGCGTAGATCCATTAACTCGCCGGAAAACCTCTCACTTAACACCGAGCAGTGTGCCATGTTCCAGCACGCTCCGGGTCTTAAAAGGGAATGACAGATCAAAGTCTGATTGGTTTATTTCTCGCGATGCCCAAAACACACTCATGACCAGTTAAGTGCCTAAATATATACAACCACTTTCCACCCTGCGCCCTCCTACTTTGCAGTCTGTAAATTGCAAAGTGAAGTTGGAGACGTCCCAAACGCACTTGCATCTGCTGTAAGCTGTGCATCATAGATTGTCAAAAAATAGCCCTGCAACTTTGAAGGCCCAGCGACTCAGAAAGCCCAGCCCGAGAATGTCACTCTTAGGCTTAAACACCATCACATTCCAGCACATAGCCAGAGCCCAAATACCCGCTGGGTGCATGTATACTGCGCAAAACATCCAACACAATGCTCTGTGATTTTTTATTTATTTTATTTTTTTATGGACATGCTCTTCGTCAGATTTCAAAAGGACTGTCCAAACATGAGTGACCCAACAAATCACGATAAGCAGTCACTGCGCTTGAAGTTTGGCTGAGCGTACTGAGTAAAGTACAAGTTACACTTGGCACAGTCTATAACCTGGACTTTTAGAGGGTTGCTAACAAAGAGGCCAGTCACAGTGTTTATTAAACACCCATTGCAATGTAGATGGGTGTTTTTTCTCTCTCTCTCGCTTTCAATTCCATATTTTCTGAAAAACGTAGTGTTTATGTACGGAATTTAAAACATCGTTTTTGATCAATTCATACATTTGTGTAGCAAGATGGTAAAAGAGGCCGTTGTGACACTGAAATGTTGCTGGATTAAATCACGCGGTAAAACCGTCCAACCTGAAGCCATTAATTAGCAACGTTTTCAATTTTTAAACTTTAAGTTGAAGCAGCTCAGTGACCAAAATTTCTTTCTTTTTTTTTCCAGAAGTTGCAAAAGCTTCCGCAGACTGAAAATTGCTCGGAGTCCACAAAGCCTTTACTATTTTATCTTCATTGTGCTGCAGGATTTTCATTGCATTTAAGGTTTCTCTCTGCCAGCTGTCAATCATCACACCCCTACCGACTGGAAGTCTGCAAGAAATAATTACTAAACTTTTGTGGCACGCCTTTGACGCAGTAATCAGCTTGGTTTCAGTTTTTTTGTGTAACTTGGGATGGAACTTAATTTCTTCGTGGGTCTGAGGCAGTAAAAGTTTACACATTAAGAGGAATGAGGAAAACGTGAACGAGATGATGACACACTGAGAAATAACCTCCAAAACAGAGCCGTTTTTAGCTGAAGTCTGGTTTCGGCGACTTGAATTACAGTGCTGTGCAAACGTTTGTGCCCTCTGGCTTTTATGCATTTGAAATTTTTTTGACATCGGATTTTTAAAAAAGAATTCAGGCTTCTTGATGTTCAGATTTCTAAAAGTTTTACCTTTTAAACTCACAGTTAAAATCTCTGCAACCTGACATAAATTAAATACAAAATATCAAAGCCAGAAAAACGGCGCACGTAAGTACGCGCCGCCTTTAGCATAACAAATAAACCGTCCCTTTTACAGCCACTTTTCTTTAGACGAGTCAGGGATGGATACATGAACATTTCCAAGTCACAGAATATGTCTTGGGCTTCATTTGCATTAATCACTTTGGTACTGTATGGTAAATGCAAAGGAGGAGACAAGTGAGGGAAGCCACCAAGACACCCATGACAACTCCGAAGGCGTTATAGGCTTCTGCTGCTGTCATTAAAGAAATGGGGCAAAATGCAACTTTTGGCCGCTGCACCACCAGTCGCAGCTTCACGGTGGAGCGGAACCCAGAAGGATCAAATCTCGGCTCGAGTCTCTCATGTGTCTTCTGGTAAACTGTAGCTGAAATTTCACTTCTTCTTTTTAAGAAAAATGTAACTGGTGATGCAACAGGCAAGAACTGCACGATAGCCCAGTTTCTCCGATCACAGCCACAGAAGCCTGCAGCGACTTCAGAGCCGTCACGGCGTCTTGGTGGATTCCCTCACGGTCACTCAGGGTTTGAGAACTGCCCACTCCACACGCATTTACCATTCAGTACCCAAACTGTATTTCTTAATTTGATGTGATAAATAAACGAAAATGCGTAACGACCTTTTTCACAGCGCTGTATTTGACTTTAAGATAAAAGTGTGTTGTCATGGTGATACAGTGACAAAAACAGACGCATAAAAGCCCTGAAACTTGTATTTTGCATCTTTTGACTCTCAGCTGCCGCTCTTTTTTTCCTCACACTTATCATTTAGCTCCCGGCCATCATTTTCTCACTCCCATCTACTTGCTCGTTTCCGTCTCTCCTCCTCGCTCCTTTTTTTTCTCCCTACATATGTTGTTTCTCCCGCCCTGATGTCGCTCTCCTTCAGAGGCTTCAAATGGAAGCGTGACAGGAGTGCAGCGGCGCGTTTCCATTTTCAGATCAGGGTCGGGGCCAGATCACACCTTCTCTCATTTGCTTCGCACCGATGCTCTGCGGGGCCTCTTATGTAAAAAGCAGCGGGCGTGATTGTGCGTGTGCGGGCTCGTCAGCGTGTGTTTGTGTGTGTCCGCGGGACGCGAACAGATGATATCTGTGCCGTTTAGCATTTGTGCGCGCACGCCATGTGGAGGTCGTGCTCATCCAAATGAAAGTGACTTCATCATAACTTGGTTGAAATGGAATCGTACGGGACACCGTAAATTTTGTCCCGGTAGATCCATAAGTATTTGCCAAACTCTGTCTGGGATTTCATACATTTTCTCACTTCTGAAATCTGGCAGCAGTTTTTTAAAAAAGTTTAAAATTTCCCGCGACTGCAAAAATTGAGGCTCTGACTTGAAATAGCAGCAAATCTGTCTCTTTTAGCGCGCAAGCGCCACGCGACATTCTCATAATGGCCGCAAAATTGTCGCCTGTAGTGGCGAGGGGGGTTTGCGATGCACGCGACAAAAAGGCTAAATACACTGCAGCCATACAGACTTGTCATTGCAGTGAGACAATCGCATGTTTAAAAAAAAAAGTGAAAAAGTCACGAAAAATCAGGTCGCAAATTTACCGCATGCGAGAAAAAAAAATCGCAGGTGACATAACCCCCTTAAACTGCATCCGTTTTCTGAGAAGGTTTCCCAGAAATTGGTGACGTTCCAGGTGTGGAATGTGCTGCTGTTTTGACATTACTCGTTTAACGATTGACAGGCATTCTTAAAGAAAACGGCAACCATTAGCGCCGACCACAGTTCGCGTTTTCTTAATATCGAGTATAAAAAGCGGTACGCTTCAAAGTCAGAAATCCAGTCATTCCTGGGAAAACTTTCATTTCTGGCTCTATAAATTTGGCTCTCGGGATTCCATGAACTTTATTATGTTTGATAATCGACGCTTTTGTTTCATCCAAACAGGACTATTGCGGTTTTATTTTCTGTCTTGTCATTTGCTCGTATTAAAAGCCTCTTAATGCTTCAAAATGCTTAAAGTATAGATGTAAAAAAAATCTGACTTAAGTTCAGTCCTTCAGCCCCAGTGAGGGCACGTTAACCCTGAGGTTCCACTTGTGAGATGCTTTTAACATTTAACACAAAATGCACGCCTTGGCGTGGTGGTGAAGCAAGATTGCCTCTTTTTTTTCTTTTTTTTTTCTTTTGCAGACTGTGTTATCCGCAGTAGATTTTAGTAAGAATATGGTGCTCTTGTGTGTCCTGTAATCAGAAAGACGCAGGGCAGGAAATGGAACACAGCAGGCTGTGCCGCTGAGAACAGAAATAGTTCTTTTACTCCCGCTGCTGTGCTCAAACACACTGGTTTTGTGTGTGTGTGTGCATGTCCTTTGTGTGTGTTGTGTGTCCGCTAATTACGTTTGCAGTTAAGTAATAAGTTTATTACCTTCATCAAGTAGGTTATATTTTCATTGCTGTTTGTCTGCCTGTTTGTTTACTTGTTTTTTAGTCTTCTTGTTTGATTGTTAGCAGGATATCTCAAAACGACATGAACTAAATTTGGTGCAGAGGTAGACCTTGGTTCAAGGAAGATTTGATTGAATTTTTGTGTGGATCGGGATCAAGGGATGGATCTTGGCTTTGATCTTTGAGCTTCAATGTTTGATCTTGATTGCGTTGAAAACATAACATCCATCAATGAATCAAAGCGATCAAAATCAAAGCTCAGTGATCAAGATCAAAGGCCAAGATCAAAGATCAGAGGATCAGGTTTAAAGATCAGGATCAGAGGTCAGTTATCAGGATCAAAGATTTGTGATAAGGATCAAAGATATGGATTAGAGATCAGTGAATTGAGTAGGATCAAAGTTTACCATTAGCACCAAAAGTAAGTAATCTGGATGAGGGACATATTTTACTTGCTGACCTTTGATCAAGATAAGATCAAAGATCCGGATCAGTGGTCAGTAGGTAAAATCCACCCCTTGATCCAGATTGCTTACTTTTGATCCAAAAACTGAACATTGATCCTAATCATTTCACTGATCTCTAATCCAAATCCTTGATACTTATTAGAAATCTTTGATCCTGAGCGCTGATCACAATCAAAGCTGAGTCTTCAGGATGCCCTGGAAGTAGATCCATGAGTGTACTTTGGCCCAGATACAGATACTTGTTCCGAGCTGGTGGACAAAAATGTATTTTCACAAAGAGTGGAATTTGTTTTGGGGCTTAATTTAAATTCAAGGGGACTTTGGGACCTTGGTGGAGCTCTGTGCTCTCTCAGCGTCCTGCTACTTGTCCCTTTTATCACGTGCCAAAATGTAAGCCACTGCAGTTCAAATGTTTCAAACAGAATGTTACTTTCATTCTTTTCTTTTTCTCCTCTGGTTCTGTCTGACTGGATACCATGACAGAGATGTAAGGTGTTATTATGCAAATGCCTCGATTGAATGTCTTTGTTTTGGGAAGGCGAGAGAGATAAAGATGCTTTTGAAGAGATGAAAACCAGAATGCTAATTACTAGTTGCCTGTTGAGAGACACGGCTGACAATGCTGCAGACTCTTCAGCTCGGCTTTTTTCCTTTAAGGACCATTACTTCTTGTTGTATTTGTGCAGTGACACATCCTCCAAATCATTTTGAATTTCCAATGTCTATTTTCATGGAACCATATACATTTTGGGCATGTCTTTATACACTCTTAATGTGCATGCACCTCTATTCATGATATTTCCCATAATACCACCTTAAATGCAATCCTTGTAGGTAGTATATACTATGTATATTTCACCTGCACAACATTTGTGTGCCTCGCCATCTTGATTATGATGCCATAATTAAAGGAGCAAATAGACCCCATGCATGTTTGTATTGTTTACCACAAGCTTGCAAAGCCTGTATGGAGCCTTGTTGATGATAATTGGAGGTAATCTGCCTACACGGGGCAACGCGATGCCACAATTGTCAGTATAATTACATTAAATGGACAATGGGAGAGAGAGAGAGGTGGAGGTAGAGACTGGTGAAAGACTTGCTATTTATAGCTATTTGGCTAAAATTCTCTGGATGAGTGTCTCGTCCTCGATTTTAACACAATAGCTTGTGGTTTGGCGACTTGTGAGTTTAACAAATGTTTAAGAGCCGTTTCTTTTTTCTGTCTTTTCTGTCCGTGCGCCATAGGTACTACAGCGCCACCATCCTGCAGATGTCAGGAGTGCGGGATGAAAGGCTGGCAATCTGGATGGCCGGGCTTACCACCTTCACCAACTTCCTGTTTACCCTGCTGGGGGTGTGGCTGGTGGAGAGAGTGGGCCGCAGGAAGCTCACGTTGGGAAGCATCATGGGTAAGATGCATGGAAAAGGTCATTGCAGACGTCTGGGAGAGGCGTCTAGACATCTTAACATTTATTGCCAGCCATTTTCCGTGGCGTATTTAAGGAAAGGTTGGAGGGGCAGCTGACTGAGGGAGCCGAGGGGTTCCCCTTTTTTTAAAGATGGGAACCACCACCCCAGTTTGCCAACCCAGAGGTACCGTGCCAGATTTCCAAGCAACACTGCATAGGCTTGCCAGCCATAACAGCCCAACAACATCCAGAGACTTCAGCATCTCAGGGCGACATGCCACTGTGGAGTTCTTTGACCACCTCAGTGGCACCAGATCCGCCTGAGCCTTCCATCCCTGCCTCCTCTGAGGAGGGCATGTCAGTAGGGTTGAGGAGATCCTCAAAGTGTTCCTTCCACTGCCTGACGATATCCCCAGTCGAGGTAAGCAGCTCTCCGTTGACTAGAGAACACAGGTTACAGTGGTGAATGTTGAA
>OMMV01179310.1:0-17906 GCA_900302635.1 Chatrabus melanurus
CGCCATCCGTGTTGGCCCTGGTTGCATCTTTATCACATTGGCAGCCATGCGTGGTGGCTCATTTCTTGGGCAAGAAGACCATTCAATTTCTCCACTCCTTGACATCCATATTTCGTCACCTGCTAGCTGCTGACAGGCTGGTCCTGGGGCTGGCTGCTGATGGGCTGGTCCTGGGGCTCGTCTTCTTTTGGGACTGGCTGATGCTCCAGCTCATCCTCTTCTTCAAAGTCACTGTCAGACTCTGAATTTTCAGAAATGTGATCTTCACAATCTGAAACTTCTTCCTCTACATCTTCATCAAAAGTTTCTCCCTCTTCCAAAATCATTTCCAAGGCCATCTGTGCAGAGAATCTTTTCGCCATCTTGATCAGTTGTGATAAGGAACCACATTGAAAAAGCTATATTTATTGTGTCCCGCCCCCAATTTGCGGTAACCTCTGTCTTGGTTCCCGCAAGACAGAGGGTAAAATGTGCAGAATGTGAGAGTAGACAGGTGTTGGTACTTGAATTTTGCACAATGTTGCAACCTTGTGTGTACAGTGTATGGTCATCAAAAATGTGTTCTGATATATGTTCTTCACAGAAAATAAGCCAAGGCCAATGAGTCTGAAAAAAATTATTAATCGCATAATTTTTCTTTTGATAAAAAATGAAAACGGGTCCTACAGACCCGAACACCATACAAGGGTTAATGTCATAGAATCATGACAGCGCGCATCCTCGGAGAACTGAGATGGCACGGTAAGTGGTGCCATTAAAATCTGAGTGTCACTGCAGCTTCTTACAGTCACATGACCAGATGGACGACTGGATGTCTTTGGTACTAGATCTCTTCGGACGATCCTTGGCTACCGGTGGAATGACTGTCATATGATCGGTTACTTAGGGATACTCAGATGAGGAATATCACTTGCACTGTGACAGAACATCAGCTCCGATATTTTGGCCATGTGGCATGTTTCTCTGGACATGATCCAGCACACAGGGGCCTTAGTTTTGAGGACCCCAGCAGTTAGTAAAGCCCAAGGACACACCCACATTTCACCTGGTTGCAGCAGATAGATGGTTACTTTTGAGAGGTGGGAACTGGCCTGTTGTCTGCCTGGGTGGTTGCTATCCAGGACCTGGGGCTGTTCTGTGGTGTGGTGGATGTGGCGACGTACAGCATCATTGCATACTCCCAACCTGACCAAATGGCAGATGTTAATTGTATGTATTTGCTTGCAACATTCATCACTTTTCTTTTCCTAAATTAGTCTGTCCATCAAAGGGACACTGAGAAATGAGCACAAAACAACAACAAAAGAATGGCATTTAATCACCACTACACGTTCTGTAACTATCAGTGGATCGCTCCAACCAGCATATACACACATGATCAGTCTGTGATATTAGGTCGAGGATATGGTCATGCCCCCAACCTTCAGTCCTGGAAAATGAAGCCAACATGGCAGTGCCAAAACCTGCAGTTCCTTGAATGGCCACTTGAGGCTGGCTCCAAAAGTGAGTCACTCCCCATTGAATCCCATGTTAAAATCTCCATCTCTACAGCAGAAATAAACATGTTTACAGACTGGTACAAAAAAATCTCCACTTTAAGCCATGCTAAACCATAGAGTTATGAGTAATCGGGACGCGGTCACGTTGAGGGACAGTTAGCGGGTGTCAGGTCCAGGGCCCCGCTAGCAGAGGCAGCTAGCTGCTGTGGACTCGACTGTATTTTTCCTTTCTGAGCATTTTTTTTACAAATGTCTGAGATAATGTCGCATACTGTGCGTCTAAGAAGTCTGCGTTCCTGTATTTCCGTTGAGTGAAATTTTAGTAACATTTAATTTGTATATTAGCACTGTTAACATTAATTAGCTTGAGAACATTATCTCCATTGTTACTCCAGGGTTATTGAGGCAGTATGCTGGTCATCATTTTTAATACCCGTACCCAAGCCACCTGTTATGAAAACCAACACCGTCTTCTAAAAATATATGTTAATAGAACACGCGAACAAAAGTTAGCTTTAGCTTGTTTGGTAAATTGATGGTGGCATTTGGAGACGCCCCATTTAAGCTTCGCAGCAGCTTTTCAGAAAACCCATTAGTGAAGTCACGGAGGGTTTGTCCAGTGTAGATACAGATTATGGTTATGGTGAGAGTTGATCGTTGTTGTCGGATCATTTCTTCACCGATGCATCCCGACTCGGTCTCACTCTTCAGGTTCTGCAAGTAATAATCTCTGCACTATTTGTTTCAGTTATTACCGCATCTCGCGGCTTTAGACAATGTTAATATCAGCTTTATATGCATGAAAACCTCATTCAAACATCATGGGGAAAAAAGCCAAGTAGTCATCCAACGTGGCAGATCTCGAAAATAAATAGATTTCTTCCCTACAGAGTCTTGTTTGTGATCACAAACACCAATGCTTGTGGCATTTTAAGTCTGCTATGTGTTTCACCACCAGCTAATCTGCTGTGACAGTCACAGGCCAAAATATCAAATATCACAATAAAAGCGCTTTTCAGTGTATTTTCCACATCAGGCCTGTGCTGTGGCGTCTATTTAAAGGCTGTTTATTTAAAAAACGTGTGTTGTCATCAAAGTTGCCACATTACTGCGATCAGAGTGCTACATCTGTTGTGAGCTGTACATCCTGCGGATAATTATCCTGCCTGCCGAAGCTGTTTGCACGAGGAGAGACGTCAGGATCTCCTGTTTAGCTGCTGTGTGGACTCACGCTGAAGGGGAAAAGCGCGGAATGGAATTTGCATTGATATGGCAAACGTTAATGGGTTTCTTATGTTCAACCTGACAGGTCGGAGAAGGGATAAAGTGTCTGCCTTCAGATTTCCTGCACACCTTGTGTGCTGCTATTTAAGTAAATATAAAACTTAAGAAAATCCAAGGTGATTAATTATTTTAAAAGACGTCGGATGGCTTTTGTTGCCAACACACACAGGCTTTGGGAATTAAGCTCATTTCAAGGTAAATGCAACTTCAACCACACATATGTTAAGATTAAGGCAGTGCCTGCTCCTAATTCCCATCATGCATGTGATAAAATTAATTCCTGCATCAAGCCCAGGCACACCCAGGCAGCATGCAGGTCTATGGTATATAAAATGCAAAACAAACGTTTTGTTTCCCAGTTGATCTGGTGCTTACAAATTAACTAAATTGTAATCAGTTCATCCTCATTATAAGCCCTTTTAAACTGGAGATTTACAAAACAATAGTATTTTTTTTCCATGTCAACAAACAGGAAGGAATGGACTCAATTCATCTATTCGGTCACTATTTTCCAGGGTACATGCCAAAGGTTCTGCTATAGCCTAGGAATATGCAGCACTGCATTAATCTTGTGAGACAGCCTACCTTGCTTTGCATCTCAATAAAATCACGACACCATTAAATCCTTTTTGTGCATTTATTTGGGGTGTAAGAGTTCACCAATACAAATCAGAAATCAATTTTAACATAACAGACATGGCTACATCCATACAAGGACCCCGATCAATTTAAATTCTACATGTACTATGAACTGGCGACTTGTCATTATTCCAAAGGTCCATTGGTCTGAAGGTCCAAAAATGAGGCCGAAGTCAATTCAATAGATTTTAGTGCCGCAGGCCCATAGAATGATACAAAAGGATTCGGGTTATAACCATTTTTTTAAACAATTTTCAGACCAATGGACCTTCGGAATATTGACTAGTCACCCTATGAACTGGTCGATGGTTTGATTTTAACAATAAAATCGGTTGAGTTGAGCCGTTTTAATTTACTAGCTACTTCCACATCTTCAAAGTCATGCAAAACTTCAAAGGTCAGCATGAGGCTCTCGCCAGACTGGTGACAGGAACATTAATTTTGTGATGTAAAAACAAATACGTCTGGATAATGAATAAATGTGTCCGTATGAAATTTAAGTTCAGAAGAGGAAAGATATGCTCTGCTATTTATGCTATGCTGACAACAGCTGGCTTCTTCTATGCTGCACTTTCTGCTACTGTATGTGGTGCTGCCCCCAGTGGTGAACACAAGGTGAGCAGAGGCAGCACCAATGTGTTGCAGCACAGCAGGAAACACTTGAAGGAGGTCCCTGGTTTTTCATGAAATATATGTTTGAAAGTTAGCAATGTCACTTTTGGCTTATTCTAGTTTATGGAAAATGAATATCTGCATTAAAAAAAATTGTATCATATCGCATCGAAACAAACTGTTCCGTATCGTCACTGAATCGTATCGTAGCCCATGTATCTACATACATTTTATAAGGGAGGGATGCACATTCCTAGTGTTTAATGCGTCTTTCAGAGTATTTCCATGAAGAAGATCTCCCAAAGCACACTCGAGCTGCTTTGCTCATTTTGTAAATGAACATTCCTCATTTCCATTCAGGTGTAATATTGCCCAGTTTGCGTTTCAACTGAGCCTGTGCAGTATTTGTTGAGGCATCCTTCTAAGAGTATCAAAGGCTGTGTTGCATTATGTCAGTGTTTAGACCGTTTCTCACCTCCGAGCAGAAATGCCAAGGGCCAGAGCAAAACGTTGAGCTCAGCATCTGAATTTTGATCATATCAGCACCGACTGAAATGGGGCATGAGGGTTGATCCACAGTGGGCACAGATATGTGTGGACGCTCCTCTCTTGTAATTCAAGCAGGTTAGTTTGGCTTTTCTGAACTACAAAACATCAACTCTCGACAACCTAAAAGGAGATCAGCTGTAGCATAAGAGACCATTTCTTGCACACACCGTAGTTAGGGAATGTTCCTGCTATTGATTGGGACAGTGCTACGTGAGAACAAATGTTTTCACAGCACTTTGTTAGAGTGGATGATGTCAGTACAAGGACGAGTCAGGTGTAAGGATTCTACCAGAGGGTGAAGTGTAGCTCTTACTGTGCATGGGCCTTGGACAGCTGCATAAAGAGAGGATGTGTTCATTTTAGCAAAGGGAAGTCCTCAGTAATGCACTTATAGTGACATTTCTACATCCTGACAGTAGAACACTCACATTCAAACAGAAATTTGATCACATGAGGCAGAATGCAGGAAAAGTCATCACAGCTCTTGTCCTTATCTGACCAGGAGACCCATTAAAGACATTTTATCAGAAAGTCGCATCGTTTCCTTGACCGATAAGCGTATGACTGCAAAAAGTCAGTACTTAAAAAGTCTTCCTTCCTCAGGGATCTTTACTGTCCCCACTTAGAGACTGATAGATAGATACTTTATTAATCCCCGTAGGGAAATTCAGTTTTCTGCATTTAACCCACTGTGTGGGCAGCCACACAGTCCGGCGCCCAACTCCAGATGTAGAGACTCTGCCTTGGTCAAGGGCAGAGGATGGAGCAGAGCCTAATGTGCATGTTTTGATGGTGGGAGGAAACTGGAGCACCTGGAGGAAACCCACGGAGACACGGGGAGAACATGCAAACTCCACAAAGAAAGGAACTGGGCATGGTGGGAATCAAATTCCAGACCGTCTTGCTGTGAGGCAAGAGTGCTAACTACTGAGCCACCATGCTGCCCTGCGGAATTCCAAAGAATCCAGAGTCTGCTCTGTTCATCCAGCTTTTCTCCCTTCATTCAATCACTAGCGCGTTGACTACCCGTCACTGCGTAATGGGAGGAAAACTCTTTGATTGACACATGGTATGAGATAAAGATAACAATTTTATTATTTTTATACCAGAGCCTCTTTGTGTATCACATTTTGGGTTGTATCTTGTTTCATGTAAATGAAAAGGCCTTCTGGAGACCCTGTTCTTGAGCATCCAGTATCCACATTTCATCACATTGTATCTTAACCACAAACTTTTCCCTCCCTCCCCCTCATGTTTTTTCTGTGTTATTTTCCCCTTCTGTGCTTCTTTTGAGGTCCCACAGTGGAAAAAAGTAAGGATGTTTTTATTTGTCTGTTGATTTGGGGCATCAAAGACTAGAAATTCGTCAAAAATAAGGTAGACTTGCACTATCTGCATTTTTGTTCAGCTTCTCCAAAATCACCTTCCATCACTTTCTACGCATCAAAACCAACTTCCCTGCCAATTTTGGTGACATTTCATGCAGCAGAAGCCACACAATAGGCCTCCAACAGGAACAATAGTGCCATCCTTGCAGTATCTGTCCTGCCTGGACGACTCAAAATAAGACAAATTGTTAGGGGGTATCCCACTTCATCTCCAAATTTGAAGAGGCTACGACCATTATTAAAGGCTGTAAAGGCAGTCTCACACTTTATAATAAACTTCACTTTTTTATATGATTTCTGTTCTCTATCATTTAACGTTAACTTGTGATCCTGATTTTGTGAATTGCATTTTTATATCCATGTCTTGCAAGGACAGAATCTTGCAAAACATGGATCAGAATTTACTCTTCTTATGCCACATGGCTGAAGGTTTTTTCTGCATTAGCTTTGTCGTACACTCTCCTAAAATATGGTCTTGTTCTTGTCACATAATTCTGTTGTGCAGACCATTTCTCAAAAGCCCCTTTTCCCACATGAAGCTGGTTACATTTATGGAAAACTGAGCACAGGCGGAGATTTTACATCCCTGCAAAATGTGTAATTTAGTCTCTCCACAAATATTTCACACATGTTATGAATCAGGTAAGAGTAGCAAAGCAATGAGACTGCGAACGAGAGATCGTTGCATCAGTACAAGTCCCATGCAAAGCTGATGTGCACAAACCTGAAACGGATTAATACAAACTGCCCGCTTGTCTGATTATTTTCATATATTCCTTTCATGTTGTGCCGCTTTGCCAAACAAACAAACAAGGCACATTCATACATCCAGCATCCCCAGCGGTAATCTGTACCATGGCATTCAAATGGATTAGTGTTGGCTGAATCGATAAATTAGGAGAGAGTCACCAAAGCATGTCTTTGGTCTTGATGTTATATCTGGAAATTAAAAACAACCAGGCGTGTTGCTGACCTAACCGCACAACCACACTGGGATTTGCATACATAGCATATTGGCAGTTCTGCTGTCAAGATGTAAAGCTGAAAAGTTCAATTTATTTCTTGATTGGGTAGGGATATGAAAAAGAACCAGCTGGTACTGACAAATGAAGAGCAGACAGCTCAGCTCAGTTGTAAAAGAGATGCACTCCCACCCAACAGAGTGGGGGGGTTTAATTCCTGCAACGTCTCAGTCTACCCAGCTGTAAGTAGATACCAGCCTTGGCTGGGCAGGTAACCTGCAATGAAGTAGTATTCCGTGCATGAGGAGTTGTAGACTCTCCTCTGCTTCACGCTATGGTATCCAGGGATAAGCACTGGCCCGTTGGTCCGAAAAAAAACAAAACAAACAAAAACACACACACAATGGCTGCTGGGGATAATCAATTGCTTGTGATGTTCAACAGTCTGCTCAGTAAAGGGGGGGTCATACTCAAAATCAAACTAATGTGAGATACACTCATTTAAGATGTCTACTTAAAATTTGTTGACAATCAGATACATTTTATTTAAGTTGTTATGGGCATAAAAAGTGTGGCTGAGGCACTCACATATGGACGGAGTGCAATTCTATATATTGTATAATGGCAAAACCTGTTGGTACTACACGCATTTATAAAATAAGTGATATACTAATTAAGTTTGTAGGATGGAACACATTTATTACTTTCTGTTTTAAACGTGGTCTCATTCCGTGTTTTAGGATTTGGTGCAGAGCAAACTGAAACAAAGAACGAACACACTGGCTGTGATGGTCCACTAATTAAGTAGCAGCAGAGGACAAAAAGAGCAGCAAAGTGTATGAAATGGCATTGATTCTAACTCCAAATATTTTTTTCTGCTTCAAAGGTTACAGAAATAATTTCATCCTTGGCTTACAGACAGCAGCTCACATTGTTCAACAGCGTCTCAAGTGCTTCGAAAACCATATGCTTACAATATGGAATGTTTTTTTCAGACATATCACTGTCAAGTTTTACATCATACCGTCACAGTGTTGCTTTCTGTATGTACTTCACAAAACTTCAAACACGAGCGTTATGGAGAAGATGTGCTGATAAATTCAGTATAACTTGGTAGTGGGTGTGGATAAGTGGAAACAAAGTTAAAATAATTATTAACATTAAGTTATAAGGAATAGTTAGCATGTCTGGTAATATAAGAGCATTTAGCTGGTTATCATGGTATTACTTTAATAATTTAAAAATTATTTATATAGCCCTTTCTTTCAGAGAATTTGAAAATGCTTTTCACAGTACAAAACATACATCATACAACCTGACAAATATAAATATCATGAGATAAATCCATACTTTCTGTTGTTTATAAAGAGTGTAAGTATTTTTAAGATTAACCTAAAAAGATTCAGTGGTATTGGACATTCTAGTTTGTGCTGGAAAACTGTTTCACAAAGTAGGTGCACAGTAGGCAAAGGTTCAAATTCCTGTTAACTTTTTCTTAAACCGGCACATAAAAAAGCCTGCATCCTGAGAATACAGGGCACGAGAAGGCACATAAGGCGTAACAATTTATGTAAGATAGATGGGCGCACAACCATCCTGAGCCTTTTAAATCAACAACAAAATCCTAAAATCTGCTCACAGAGGAAGCCAGTGAAGGGAGGCCAAAACAGGTGTGATGTGATCAAATTTCCGAGTTTCCTAATTTCCGAGTAGTTTTTTTTTTTTTTTTTAAGTATATTATGTTTACTTTCCAACTCAAATCTAACAAAGTAGATTATAAGGTCAGGACAGGTCTGGGAGCAAGCACTGTTTATGTGCATAGCTACACCCATAATATTATGGCATTGTCTTGGGTCCTGGATGGCAACCATCTAGGCAGGCACCCGGTCCATCCCCACCTTTTTATGTGGGTAAATGAATGAATGAATGTGGGTGGATAAAAGTGGGTGTCCGCTTGGCCTTTTCCTGTCACTGGGATCCTCACCATTGATCATTCCCAGAGAAATGTGCCACACAGCCAAAATGTTGTAACTCGCGTTCCCTCACAATGCAAATGGCACAAAAATCATCAATTCTCCCCAAGTAACAATTTGTTTGACACAACGTCATTCCAGTGGCATCCAAGGATCCTCCAAAGAGACCTAGTACCAAAGAGAGTCTTCAATTTAGGTCACCTTAAGTTTTAAGGCAAATGTTAAAATTCTCTTAGTTGTAGTCTGACTACATACAGAGCCTGGTAGGAAACTTTTCTCTGTATTGTACAAACATTTTTAGGAAGAAAACAATGCCTGTTGCAGATTGAACAAAAGTAATATGAGGATGGTGATTTACACATATCCAACCTGACTAGGAATTTTTAAGGTAAACAGAATCAGCACCAGGAAAAGGCTTGTCAAAGAAGATTCTGGCACCAGGCAGCCCTGCCTTGCTCAGGTATTACATGTGTCTGAAGGTGCTGAAGACAGATGGCGATTGCCATGCAATGTCTTTGACTTGTCTATGAAGACGATGATGAGATTGTGTTCAAAAATTGTAGTGGTGATGATGGTGGTGTTGTCATAACAACAAATCCACTATGACGGTGACGACAGATCTGCATTGCTCAACACTCCATCAAGTGTGCCCCCATTGTGCTCCAATCAGAGCCTTTTCTCATTACTCTTCATTGAGCGGCTGAGTCTGACAGTGGAAGAAAAGGTGGAGAGTCTCCTCCCTCTCTTCTCCCCTTTTTCACCACGTCTAAAAAGCAAAAATCAATTTCATCTATTGCACCCGGCCCCATGGCTGCCTGCTTAGGCTGCTTTTGATGCAATACCCTCCTCACATGCACATACAAACCTCGGTGACACCTCTTTAGCTCGCTTTTGTTTGCCTTTCATTGCCCACGCCATATGGCAAGTGGGAAAGAGCCAATGTCTGCGTGCGCACACGGATGTGTGCGTGTGTTTGTGTAGACTGAATGGTCACAGGGGGTTTACAGGGGGCTGACCCACTGACAAAGACACCCCACTCCATCAGTGATCTCTATGAATACATGGGGACAAGCTGGCTGAATGAGAGAGCAGAAGCCATGGAGAAGTCGTGGGGGCATTAGCAAGATGGATGTTAGGGAGGTTTTAAAAAGAGAGAGCCAAAGTGAAAGAGACAGGGGGTAGATGGAGAAAGGGACAGAACTGTGATTAAAATGAGAGCTGAGGAGAGAGTACATGTGAGAAATGTGTGCTTACAAAGGCTTAGGACTGTGTGTGGAAGGTGACGTATGTACGGCTGTGTGTTTACCCACTGTGTGTGGTGTTCACAGGGGATGAAAGGTGATCCCTGTGCCACAGGGAGCTACACCAGGCCAGCAGGTTCCTCTCAGTGTGACAATGAGACTGTCAGGGTCCTCTATGGTCTTGTTTCCACAGCAGGAACTCGACTTACTTCCCAGATGTTGCGAACATTTCCAGGAACAGCCCTGTAATTGCAGTGAAGAGCCACCAGGTTCATGCAGTTTACCGCTAGATTCATTCAACGTTAACACGAACAATAATGTTCGCTTTAACGTGAGATGCAAGACGGCATAAAAGTTAGAAGGCAAAGGTAAGAGTAACATTTGCTTTTTTATTTTTTTTATTTGGCTTCTCACTCGCTTGCTAACATAATATAATGCTAAGTAATGCAAACTCTTAAAATATCAAAACAATTCATTAATTGTTTAACTGATTCCAGACTGGGTTCTTTGCACTTTTGTCTCACAACGAGAAGGTCCTAAGTTGGAATCTGACCTGGTCCTTTCTGGGGAGAGTTCCCATGTTCTCTCTGGGGACTCCAGCTTCCTCCCACCTCCAGAAACATGCAGGTTAGGTGAATTGGAAACATTAAATTGACCGTAAAGCTTGTATCTCATTGAGAGACGGCTGTTTGGTGACTGTGACGACTGAATTTTTAGATGACTGTTGAGGAATTTGTCCAAGTTTTAGGCAACATTGGGGAGTTAATGGAGCACTTTTTGTTATAAGAATATTTGATGAATATTCGCTAAGTGGTTGTATGTCTGTCGTCCTCAAGTCATTAATTATTCGCCAACGGCCACATTTCGACCATGATCCGACCTTGTAGCAAAAGAAGCGAACTGGGCGACTGAAACAGACCGGGGGGCAACTTGGTATCAGTCTATTGACAAATCCTTGGCGAGTAAAAAGACTAGTTAGAGTCATTCGCCACATTCGTTTGCCACCAGGGTTTTCAACATGTTGAAAGGCGAGCAACTAATTAGCGAATGGAGATACTGATTCTGACTGCTTAGAGAATAATTTCAGACTACATTGACACCAAGAGCTGAATTACATCAATTGTCATTCGTCTCTGTCGCCAATCGGTCGCAAGCCCAGTGAGATGTGGGCTTAAGTGAGTGAGAACATGATTGAGTTTGTCTATGTGTGTTGGCCCTGCAAAAGACTGGCAGCCTGTCCAGGGTGTGCCCAATGACCGCTGGGATAGGCTCCAGCCCCCCATGTGACCCTTACCTGGAATAAGCAGGTTTAGAAAATGAATGAATGATACTGATCTTCTCAATGGAGTGTTCTCCACTGCAACATCTTTTATCCCCGCGTTGTCGGTATATATAACAGTCTGTGAGCCAGGTTTGTCGTTGCACTCCTTCAGATGCTTGTAGTCAACTTTTTACAATTTATCTCAGCATTGTTTCACAATTGTTTAATTCTGAGGATATCCCCGTGCGCTGACATGCCATGTATATTTTCTTGTTCCTCCTTGAGGATTCGAGTCCTCGCTGGACCTCGTCCCATCAAAAACAATGCCGGTAAATCTTCATCGTACCATCTGTCACCTCTGCTGTCCATTCTATTTCATTACTACTGCTCGCTTTTATAAAATGCATCCGATGCATGTTGTCGTTTTCTCCTGTCTGAGTTCAACCAATCAGCATCGAGCCCCAGCAAAAGATTTTTCAGAGCCACTCAGAAGTACCTATACCAGAGCAGTTACTTATTTTGCCCCCACTAAAAAAGGCGCTGAAAGTCTTTTTTTCAGGGGCGCTCCTTGCAGTGGATACATGCATAAAGGTGTTGGACCCCCTAAAATGAACCGCGAGTTCCTGCAGTGGAAACGAGGCTTAGGTGTGCATATCCCAGCAGGCCTTTCTCTATAAGAACCCCAGCGTACAGCGGCTGTAGAGATTCTCATTAATTACATCTGACAGCCAGAACAGGGCACTTGCAGTGGGCTTCTGAAGTTTTCATGTATGCATGTATGCCTGTGTGTTCTAAAGTTAATAATACAAGGGGTTTCCATTCTTGGTGAATTTGCATGAAATTTCACGAGTGTGCTCTCAGCAATAGCAACATTCTGCCACTCTAATTCTACATAGATAAGTGGTGATAAGCAAGCTTGTACAAAACACCACTTGTAAAGTGCCTCTTATGTAGATGAGAGCAAAGAAGTAAAAGTCTTTGTCGACAAGTGCCTGTGACTTCAGTAATGCTGCGGAAACATGTAAGTGGAACTGATTTTAGTGATGACAAACGGCTAAAGGACTGAGACAAGGAGGACTACAAAAGGAGAGAAAATAGGTCAAGACAAAGCAATGAAAGCATTAGGGATTTCTGCCAGTTTTTGCTCCCACTACCCCAATGCAGCCATCATTGCAGTTGCTCCATAATGGTCACACTATTACACAGCATTGCATAAGATGGATAAGATTTGTCTGCTGCTGGTGTGGACGCACATTCAACACACAAAGCCAACTCTGGACTATTTGCTGAATAGATGTGTCTATTTGAATTGGCACTAGCAGGGGAAATGTTTGAAAGTAGGAGCTCAGAGTAGAACAGGAGAGAGGGATGATTGCATTTCGTCATCTATGCCGGGTGTATGCGTGGCTATATTAGCCAGGCGCCCTCTCTCCGTTTGGAATGGTTTCGACTCTGGCGTCATAACAGGGCACTATGGGAAAGAGCCCAAACAAAGACCCCTTTCACATTCACAGTTTCTGCTCCTCTCCCTTGCTTCAATTTCACTCAGCCCAGTTTCCTCTCTCCGTCTCACTTAAAGCACCCATTATTTTGCTAAAACACCACTCCTTTACCAGATTCTTTCACAACGTACATTACCTCTTCCTATACGTTTGGGTGCTTTGTCTGCTCAGCGGCTATGACTGTCATCTCCCCATTTCAGCACCACACTGCACTTCCCTATCTCTTCTCGACTATCATGCATTTTCCATCCTATTGCCCTCTCATTTGTACCTTTGAGGCTTTTCTCTGCCATCAAATCGCTCTGCTCCCACATCACCACCCAACCTGCTCCCTCCCTCACATCTGTCTCAGTGGCCCTAGTCCACAAGGTTGAATGCCAGCACCCTCCTCCTCATTACTAGCAGAACACAACTCCCCACCTCCTGGACTTCTGTTGCCTTTTGTCTGGCAGACTGACCTGAGCCTTTGTCTCTTTTTACAGTGCACAAAACCCCACATCACTAAATAGGCAGCACGGCAGTTGGATGGCTTATTGTCTGTGCATGTGTGTGTGTCAGTTTAGGCATTACATGGGTATATGGATTTCTGTGTATTCAGATTTCTATTGAGTTGTAGCCCTCTGGAGGTACAGAGGAATGTCGGCTGATGTACCCTAGCATCAACAACTGTAACAAGACCCCGACACAAGAGAACAGTCTGAATGGATTTCCACCCCACTTCAACTGATACATTTATCTGGAGCTTAATTAACCTCTGGGTTTGACAAGCTGAGGGTAAACGGAAATTCTTCCCTGATGCTTATCATATGCATCACTGTATTCTGATATCTCTTCTATTTTTAGTTCATACCATTATCTTCTCCTCCAGTCTCATCTATACGTGTCCACATTGTGCTACTTGATATTTTGCACAGAAAGTACCCTTGGTTGGAAGGGTTTCTTTGACATCAGCATACTTTCAAAATGGCAAACGAGTTGGTGTGTGGACACTTTGGAGTGGGAAGTACTACCTCAAAAACTCTGGAAAAGTATGGTTTTCACATGTCAACCTCCCAAAGTATCAATAACCACAAATTTTCTTCTGCATTTCAAAAAATGTTTGAAGTCATGTGTACTGTGTCCTTGCAACAAATGCAGTTGCATGTGTCAAACTGTGGGGTTTCTGCCTACACACGAAGCATTGGTTTGACTTTGGGGCTCATTGGGGAAGCAAAATGGACGGCTTATTAAAACATGGCACTATGGTGTTTAGTTTAAAAGCTAGCAATGTCTTATGAGAGAAGATGTAAGCAGATTACTTCAACACGTCATCGTTACTGCATACTATAAGGATTAGTGTTGATTAGATGTCTTAGAACTCCCACTATCCATACACAACACCACCCTGTGGTGACTGCATTGAAGTACAAATTAGTGACAAATGGCTGTCCGGTTCGTTTTCCATATTAGCAGTTCTTTGCATGTGTGCATATATGCAGAAGAGAAGAAGAAGTAGTAAATCCTATATAGGCCCTAAGGTTCATATGTGGCAGAGCTTATCACTTGATTCCATAGCACAATGTTCAGCTTTAATTAATGCATTTGCAGGTTAATCACCAAAGGATGTTCCTACAGCTACTGATGCATCAAAGTTGTGCTTCACCACACAAGTGTGCAGCTTTTTAGTCATACCTTGGTGTCAAATGACCTCCCAGAATCCATGTAACAGGTTTGTTTGGTGGAGTATTTGTCAGAGATTTTAGAGTGCTTCATATTATTTTATGTTGGTGATATATAACTTTTCTAACAAGACGAGATGTTGGACAATGACTCAATGCTTGTGTGATAACAGATTTTTTTTTGTGTCTGAAAGAACTTGAGGAGCTAGATTCTGTTTGAAAAACACAATTTGGTTCAATTCCTGAGAATAGCCAGTTTCACAAGCTGCAAGAACCCACGATCATAATTATGACACAGCTTTGATAATGTTTAAGTACCATATTAACACATATTCTTCAGATGTATTTATTCAAGCATGGGGTTTATCTGCTTGGCTGAGTTGGTACATATAATCAAAATGTAAGTTAAAAATCATAAATGGCAACATACGTCAGGATCAGGTTTGACCCATTTTATGATTATTGCACTACAGTGCGCTCCAAATGCCAAAGAAGAAATGAACACGACTTGATGTGGATGCAGACATTTTCAGATACAGCCACGTGGCGTATTTGTGTCAAGCTGGTGCTCCCAAGAAAACGCAGCCATGTGGACTAGTCCTCAGATTCAATACAAACACCTTCCTAGACCCTTTAAGGTTTTCCAAGGTAATGACAAGGTTTCAAGCTGTGACCTCCAGGATGTATTATGAATGAAAATGTGTTGGGGGCTTAGTGCTAATAAAAGCAGAAAACCATTAAAAAAAAAAAAAGTATGCAGCTTTTCAAGCAACACACACAGATGTCATCACAGCAGTAAGAGATGTTTCAAATTAACTGCAGTGGAGCACCTGTTTATTCCACAATATGGGCAGAAACGATGTAAATTGTGCTAAAATGATGAATTCTTGAGATTTCCAATCTTGTAATACTTTAAAGGTGCAGTGTGCAGGATTTAGTGTCATCTAACGGTGAGGTTGCAGATTGCATTATGCCATCGCCGCTCACGATTTTGTTTTCATTCACGACGGTATTCATGCTTTCTTGTCTTCTCTTGTGATAAACAACATGTATGATCCTCCATTTCACAAAAATGAGGCTTCTCAAATGTATCAGCCTGCAACAGCAACCAGCAGACAGTGTACGGGGGGAACAACCACCGATTCCTCATCGTTTTTCCTTCAGTGTTCAGGCCGCACTGCAAAATGCAAAAGATGGAGTAAGTATGTCCCTTTTGGGCTACTGTATCAGTGTGCTGGTGCATCATGTAGCTATGAAGGGCTCATTCCATTCTAAGCTCATAGAAACACATTGAGTCGTTGTTGCAGGTCTACATTCCATTTCTGCGAATAAACTCCCCCAAATCCTACACACTGTAGCTTTAACTGACTGACCATTAATTATTGTGTATGGAAGTCCAACATCGATACACTGAACTACTTTTTGAACATTTGAGCGCACTCTCTCATAAGACTTGTTATTGCAAAGACCAAACATACGGAACATATTACAAACAAACAAAAAAGTCATAAACAATCTGGCTATGGAGACTTGCATTGCCAACTTTGAAGCATAATCCCAAAACGGAAAAATAGATGAGCATCTTGTGGGTTGAATCATCATTACATTATATCAACACGGCCATCTGCACACGAGCAGAACAACGTAGTTATGTGATTAAAAGGCTGGCTAGTCGTGTTGCACATCATTGTAATGGTTGATGGACTGTAGAACGATGAGTGCAATATCTAAAACAACTGTCACAAAAAATAAATATATAAAATAAAATAAAAAAACACACACAATCCATCTGTCTCCCGGTTTGTAGGAATATATTTGGACAAAAAATACCTTCAAATTTGCAATTTTTGTCATTTCTGTGCAAAGACAAATGTGCAAATATTTGTCATGGTCTGCATACGCCACAATCACACAGACATTGTGTTGCATGTGGATGTCATCAATATTAACGTGGTGCGTGCGCTTTCGTCAAATGAAGCAGATCGGTACAAAGGCTAAGAGGAAGACCTCAGTTTACAAGTAGTTTATCTGAAGATGTTCTTGAAATTCTGTGATTTCAACGTGGTGCACCACTTAAGGCATTTTCACACCTGAAAGTCCAGAACAAGATCCGTACCAAGGTTTGTGTTTTCATATGTTTGGTCTGCTTAGTGTGGTTTCACAGCGCCATGTTGAGTTTGCCCTAAAGAACTTCCACGATGTACTTACGTCCTGTCATCATCATCTACGTGGGCTGCATAGTGTATGCACCTCTTCAAGTTGACTGTTAATTTTTATGACCGAATCGCAATTGAAAACTCCATCTCCTCATCTGTGCTCCCATGGCTTATTTTTTACTTCTGTTTCTTTTGTTCTTCTGCTGTTTAATGGATGACTATAACCTGCCTCGACTTCCTGTAATTGGTCCGGACCCACCTCTTTTGGTTGGACCAAACAAGGTAGCTGTGAAAGCACCTTTTGACATTATGTCTGCTTACCACCATTGTGGCTTAAAACTAGATAAATGTTTTTAAAGTGGCTGGAGTGCCACCTCACCACGAAACCCATGAGGAGATTTCCACAGCGTGGGAAATGTCACAATGCAGATTTTAATGTTGCATCTAAAATAGAGCAATTTTGGTTTAAGTGTCTTGCCCAAGAACACTAACACAGAGTGGGAAAAAAAAACGCAGCTATTCATTGCCACAGCTGTAGCATTAAGGTAAGTGGAGAAATAATAACCTAGTTGGCAGGTATACAAGGCAACTGTAGCAAGAGTAACCAGGCAAAGCTAGGGGAATAAGAAGTCTTATAGCCACGTCTGCAGTATAAAATCATGCACATAGTCTGCGAGACACACTGGGTGCTTGATCAGCTTCAACTGTTCCTGAGGGACATAAGTAGCAGATCACTGATGACCAAATGAGGAACAGGTGTGCAACAGTGAGAATCACACTGAGGCCATCTTGTGGCCAGGTGTGGCCTCAGTAATCCTGAAAAAAATATGCACTAAATTCCATTTCCAGTGTCACACCCCCCCAAATATTGTGGTTCCCTACAAACAGTAACTGTGTCCCCACCAGTGGAGTTATGGCCACTGAGGCATCCGGAGGAGAATTTTGCATCTCTGCAAGTCAGGTTCCTCCCACACAGGTGAAAAAGACAAGAGCGGATGTCAAGTTCTTTACTGTGGTACTTTTGTCCGCCATCTTGTGTGAGGAATTGTCTTGGTGTTTTTGGGTGAAAATGGATTTTTGGAAATGGAAACCAGTAGCCTTTTCTTTAATAACTCCACATTCAATAACTATTGCTATGATCGCATCAAACTTTCATTGCCTCTGTTATCACCCATAATGGCT
>OMMV01179315.1:0-12392 GCA_900302635.1 Chatrabus melanurus
GACAGGAGTGCCAAAGGACAAGAACTATAGCCTTGTGAACATTGTAGAAATCATTTGGTATCCCTCAAGACAGAATAAAATCAAGACATCTTCATTTGTACAAGTCTGCAATAACAGAAGGTTAACCAGACTCATGAATGGTTGGTTTCTCGTTAGCAATGACACTTGTTTGATGAAAGACCGTGGTAAAATTGTGCTAGAGATAAGACTGAATACATCAAAACTGAACAAGAGGAAGAAACACATATGATAACAGCTAGATTATTTCAGTATGGGTGCTGGTGCAAAGTTCTTAAACACTCAAGGGGGGGGAAAAAAATAAAATAAAAGTGTAGATACAGTTGTCCCAACTCATGTAAAGGTGTTGGGCCCTCCATCCTTGGCCCAAAGAGGCTGTCAATATCAGGACTAAGTATAGTTTGATACATGACGTTACACCTACTGTATGTACTATGGAGGTTTACATTCAAACTGCTCACAGTTTTGAAAGGGGAGAGGGGATGATATGAGCAGTCACTAGAAAACAGTAAGTGTAAACCAAAATATCCACACAGTCTACGTAGTTGAACAGTCATAACCAGGAAAGGTTTGCTTTTTCTCGGAAAAGACATGAGTGAACAGAGTGAGGCTTTAACCACTGTTAACGTTTCAATCTCATCAACCCGGCATGAAGATGAAAACTGGAAGCTTGTTTATGTTGGGATCTGGAAAGGAAATATGAACCCGATTTTGTTGGGAAAACTTTTGCAATACCTTAAGCTTCAATTCTGTAAACAGCTTACAGAAAACCAAGCCGGACAGTGCCTCCATTTGCAAAGTAATGTTTTAATAAAGCAAATATTTTACCGTAACTTCGCTTGACAAGGGCTCTGCGAACATTCTACAACATCTTTGTGCTAAAATGTAGGGGCTTATGTAGTTGGATGTGGGTCCCAAGGGAATAGCATGTTAATTTTTGGAACATATATATATATATATATTTTTTTTTAAATAATTATGTTACTAGCTTTTAGATACACTTCGGTTCCATTTTTTCTGATTACCTTAAGGGGTCAAATGACAGGGGTGAAATTTATACAGCTGTGAAATTTTAAATTTTCCAAATCTCGTTGGAAAACACGAAAATATTCCTGGTCATAATGATTCCGATAAAGTATGGTCTGCCCGATATATATATATATGTATGGTTCTTGGATTGTAGGCTAACACGGTCAAAGGTCACACTGGGGGCCAAAATGAAAATAAAATTTAAAAAATGCTCCCTTCATAAAACTGGTCTCAAATTGTTTGTCTTGGAAAAAAAAAAAATCAATTCAAATTGAGATTGGCATGCACCATCTCTGACAATCTTGGTACATATAAAACACTGCAAAATAAGTCATGCTCAGTTTGGTTTTGGCCCCTTTCATCCAGACATTCTAGATGGACCAAACCAATCTAATTCCTATTTGCTTTGTAAGCGAAACAACAATTTTATGAAAATTAGAGCAATTTTTAGATTTTTGTCCACATTGTGAACTTTGACCTTTTCATTTATAATACAACAATACAATGCAGATAGGGCAAACTATACTTTGTCTGAATTGTTATGACAAGAGGAATACTTTAGTGTGTTTTCTACAAGATTTGAGCAATTTGATCACTAAAGGTAATCAAAAAATATTGAACCAACAATTTTCTGGTTAGTAAGACCAAGTAGAATAGATTATTTATAGGTGTTGCCAAAAATTAACATGCATTGCACACAAAAATACACTGGCCCTCCACTACTATGAAGAGTCCTCAGTAACATGTTTAAAAGTCAGGGCCTCGGATACTGTTTTATTCAGCAATGCTAATAATGCTATGTAGCCTACAGGTGACACTTAGAACAGAGCCAGCTACTGTCAATACTTTGAACATTTCATGGGAATATGTGCTAATCTGAAAAAGTGATAAAATGAGTATAATTAGTGCCATTTGTAGATTTTTGTGTGTGCATGTATGTGTGGTGGGGGAATAATTATTAAACGCACTTTCATACACAGTACTATTCTTCACCTTAATCCCTCAACTTTATTACTTGCCAAACATCTATATTAAGATTAAGCTATATGAATAGGAGCCATATGGTATTTACAACTGGGGTGGGAGGGGAAAAACAAGATGTAGAGTCCTGTTAATGTGAATTTCAGTTCCAGCCATGCATTGTGCTACTGCAGTGTGGCTTTATAAACATCCCAACTTCACTTCAAATTGTGCGGTCAGTTATAAACAAAGACGTTTGACTGCACTCAGGCATGCAAATCTCATCTTCCTAGCAGAAGCTAGCTAGAAGCAGTCTTCATAGTAAGTACTTGTCTGAATTCTCAGAACATTGTAAAAGCACAGCACGCAACTCTTTAGCATTGCAACAATCTTTACTGCAGCTGATAGCAAAAGGTGTGTCAGGATGTGGAGGAACTGTGACCCGGTTCAGTTTTCATTCAGCATGTCAATGGTCTGCTGGTGGTTAGAGAAACATGGAGCTTCACCCAGAACAGAAAAGGGCACTCAAAGAGAACACGCCGTCGGTCTCCACTACGAACAGGACACTTTTTCCAGCAATCCCACTATACCCATCCAATATAAACTGCAAATGACCCGGATGCTGAACAAAACTGAGTAGGTCTCGCACATTATTTTGTGCTGTCCACTTGACACGTAGTTGTGCTTCATTTCCAAATCTGAACTGACACTTTACTGCACAATCGCTTAGTAACGGTTTAACTGGACTCTACGCAATCATGTCAGAGCTTGTGTATTTCTTCTCTATAATGGTTACATAATCAAGATGGAATTACTTAAATATATTTGAAAAGGTTAAATGCAAATCATGACGACCTGCTGACACATGCTGCCAATCCTCCAGCACAGACCAACCAAACGATAAAAAATAAATAGAAAGCAATCACACAATTCAAGCTAACTACAATATATTAATATAGATCTTCTGATGTCATACGCTCATTAAAATTCAATCACTCAGCTACAGTCAGGTTCATATATATTTGGACAGTGACAGACATTCAGCTTTCATTTGAGGGCATTTACATCCAAATCAAGGTGAATGGTGTAAGAGTTACAGCACTTCGTGTACGTGTTCCCATTTTTTTCCCCTAAGAGACCAAATGTAATTGGGCAACTTACAGGTGACGCCATCAAGAACAACCTCCAGGAGGTCAATGTACCGGCATCAAAGTCAACAATCAAGAAAAGACTAGATCAGGTTGGCAAAAACCACCCAAAATAAGCCTGTGCAGTTCTAGAACTACATCCTCTGAACAGATAAGCACCCATCTAAATGGAGCAGAATGCCAGAAGAGTGTGGCAAAGTGAAGGAACCCCTGATTATTTAAAGTGTAACACCTCAGCTGTGAAGAATAATTGAGGTAGTGTTATGGTGTAGGCCTGTGCACTGCTATACTAACTGGCTCCCTGTGACTGCTGGCAACAGCAGCAGGATGAAGTTGGCAAAGGGCTCCATTATCTGCTCACATTCAATCAAATTCTTCATAATTCATTGGACAGTTGCTCACAGTGCAGGTGGACAATGACCCAAATTTTTAAGGCAACGGAATGGAATGTTCTGCAGTGACCAAGTCAAGCGTGACCTGAATCCAATTGAGCCTGAATTTCACTTGCTGAAGGCAAAACTCAAGACAAAACACCTCAAGAACAAGCAAGAACTGAAGACAGCTGCAGCGGAACCATGGTAGCGCATCACCACAGAATCAACCCAATGTCTGGAGACATCGATGGGTTCCAGGCTTCAGGTAGCCACCAACTGCACACACCCAATTATTAAAAAAAAATAAATAAATAAAATAAAAATTACAGGCATGATTGTGTCAATTTGTTCAATTACACTTGGTCCCTTAAAAATGATGTGCAAATATCCTCAAACTAAAGCAGACAGCCTGCACTTTGACACATTCACAATCATTACTTTCATATCCAACATACTGTGGTGGACCTCGAAAATAACTAACTGCCAATTTCCAAATATTTATTGACCTAACTGTATATAGAGTCAGGATAACAGGAGAGGGAAGAAAATAATAATAAAAAAGGCCAATTTGATAAGAAGTTGACATCATTTTTAGTCTGGAGGATAATTCATATTCCTAAGCCCTTAAAACAACTTGCTGATAGTTGAAATTTCCCAGTCAGGTTTTGTGGGTTTGTTCCTCAACTTTGTATTAGCTTTCTAAATTGACCTTTGTGCCCTCATCTACACTATGACTGACACATTCTTTCACAGTTTACCCCTGTCTTATTTCAACTATCTAATTGGGATGGTATAAAAACGAAACCCCACAATTCCCCAAGTTGAGAAACAAAAAAGGGGTAAAATCAAATGCCTTCCCTCCCCCACAGCAACATTTGTGCCCACATGCCCCTACTGCTCTCCAATACTCTCAAGCAATACACACACACACTTTCATACAAACACACAGTCAACTTCAGGCTCAACCAGTCACTTTTGGAGAGAGGGGGAGATGCCAGTAAGGGCAGCACCTGGACTCGGGGCTGTGACCACCTCACCCCACAAAGCCCATCTTTGACAACCATGAACAAATGAAGCCATGATATCAGACGTTTTCATTGAAATTGCCATTGTCCAAATTCACCAAGTCAACGAGACTTTTATGCACTTTGTCCTCATAACTTCTGAATTTTCTCAGCCATCACAACGGGGTTCTCCTTACGAATACGGGCCGCTGCTGCACTCCGGTAATCATAAGGACAGTTGTGTTTGTCAGAATAGCGGTGAATGGCACAGAACAGGTTACCACAGCGGCAGTCGAAACCTTGAATAAAGAGATGGAAATAATAGGTTAAACAGAAAAACAGGAGAAATATTAACTGTAATTCAACCAAAGCCCAAAAGACCAGTGTGACTTTTTTCTCTATACTTGGATTTGTATTGAAATGGATCCCAAACAATATGGCTGGTTTGGTGGTACAGCATAAACTTATTTGCCAAAGTAAATGCTTGGTTTTGGCAAATAAAAAGAAAAAAAAAATTCAGGTCAATTACAATCCTCTAGATGGGGCAGACATTTAAGGAAGTAGTGATGTGAAATGCAACACCTACATGTAACACGTTGCTCCCTGCAACACAGCGCTTCACTGTGAAGACACAGCCATCCCCTAAGGACTGGGAGTGGAATTTTGGATACGTACAGTCTTACAGGTACTTGATGTCAAGACCTCTGAACTTACAACATGTTACGTTATCTCATAAGTAACAATAATTTACGATACAAAATCTAGAATGAGAGGAATAAACCATTAGCCCAAAAAAGCCCATTAGCTGTAATAATCGAGTAAGGGAGCTGCTAGCTAAAGAGACGGCAGAATCAGTTCAATTACATAAAATATGGATTCTCTCTTCCAGAAATGTAGGGATATCCTAACATCAAGAACACAATATTCCACATTAAGAAACTAAAAGCAATGTCAATTCTTCAGGTGTAGTTTCCTAAATGATCAGAAAGCTGTGACACACATGCTTTTCACACAGAAAACTGTGAAAAGCATGCTGACGGCGTATATTCACAACAGGGTCATCTCCTTGAGGACATAATTTGTTTCTTTGACAAGACTGATATGTTGGTATGGTGATATTTGTTTCAGATTTACACAATGGGACTTCTGACAGCAATGTGAATCACAGACCGTTGAGACATACCACGAGCAATCACTGCTCTCTCTGTGGGAGCAGCTCTTCACTTCCTTACCAGTAAGGCCCACTTTCTTCCGACAGGAAAAGCAGCGGTTCTTTTTCTTGTTTTTATCAGGAGTTTGGTCACCATCAGATGTCTGTGCTGCATCCCCCACTGGCTCTGGACCAATAAAAGCACATACGTGTAATAAGCACAACACAATCCATGACTTGTTGAAATTTTCCTACACCAATAAATAAGCAGTGGTGGCCTTGGCGGGCACCAGACCAAAGCTTTTTCATTTTTTCTAAATGAAAGAAACTGATGAGTTCATTTCAAGCACACCTGCTCCTAATTTCTATCACTTGTGTGATTCTAAAATTTATTCCCTGCAACAAGCCCAGACATGTCAAGCATGTGTCAGACAAGTATATGGTACATTACATAATCAAAACAAACCTACATTTTATATTAATCTGGCGCATCAAAGTTAAAAGTTTAATCAATTTATCTTCATTATATGTCCTTTTAATTTGGACATGTACAAGATGATGGCATTTACTATATTTGAGTTAAGGCCTTAAATTCAAGGGGTGGGTAGACTCATTTTATCTATTCACTCGCTGCATTTTACAGGGCAGCCGTCTTCCCTTTTCCAAAGCCTAGAAATATGTTTAATGCTAACGAGTCAAATATTACGGCCAACAATAATATCCAGTATATCAGAGTTGATCAAGGGCAGTGTCACACTGAAAATTTGGTTATTTGCATGTCCTTGCAAACAGGCAAGAATATAAAATTGGTGGAGTAGTGACTTCTTGTGATTCTTGCAGCAACTAGAGCTAGCCAAACTACCTGCCTTGGCGATCAGTGACCAGGCTGAGTTTGTAAGTTTGCGAGCTAACTAATGAAGCTAGTAGCTTGCCCACTACTTCAAGTGAATGCATTTGTACTATTCACTCCTGTGTTCCAAATGACTGCTGACAATGTCAATAACGTTTGTGAAAAGTTTATATTGTGGTAGAGCAGGACTTTTATTTACTTCCATGGCCCCCGCGCCGTCTGTGTTATGTCTCATTAATACATAAAAGTATGAAAGCATATACACCGATCAGCCATAACATTGTGACCACCTGCTTAATATTATGCAGGCCACCCCTTTTGCCACCAAAACAGTCCTGACTCGTTGGGGCATGGACTCCACTTTACCTCTGAAGGTGCTGTGGTATCTGGCACCAAGACATTAGCAGCAGATCCTTTAAATCCTGTAAACTGTGTGGTGGGCCTTCAAGGATTGAACTTGTTTGTCCAGCACATCCCACATGATCCTGTCACCGGTTCACAGATTTTCCTTCCTTGAACCATTTTTGGTAGTTACTGACCACTACAGACGGTGAACAGCCCATAAACACTGCTATTTTGGAGATGCTCTGGCCCAGTCGTCGAGACATCACAATATAGCCCATGTCAAAGTCACTCAAATCTTTATATGTCCCCATTTTTCCTGCTTCCAACACATCAACTTCGAGGACAAAATGTTAACTTACTGCCTAATATATCCCACCCAATAACAGGTGCCATTGTAACGAGGTACTCAATGTTGTTCACTTGACCCGTCAGTGGTCACAATGTTATGGCTGATCGGTGGAATTAAACAGCCTCAATTTAGTGCTTGCCACAAGGTTTTGACTGAGACCTACTTTTAACAAGGTCAAAATAGTCAGAGCGTTTATGTATGAACTCGTCTAAGATTTTGATCCAGAGAGCATGTGTGTCCGATACAGAAGCGAATACTGTAAGTGTTGAGCTATCGTGGCGACAAGGTTTTCACTGTGACCTACTTATAACTAGGTCACAAGGGTCACAGAGTGCTCATTTGTGAATTTGTCCAAGATTTTGGTCCAGAGTCTGTATATCCAACATAAAAGCAATACCTGGAAGTGTTGAGTTATTGCTGTGACAAGGTTTTGACTGATCTATTTTTAACTAGTTCACAAGAGTCACAGAGGTCACAAGGTCACAGAGCACTCCTGTGTGAACTCGTCCAAGATTTTGGTACAGAGAGCATGTGTAGCTGATATGAAAGAGATACCTGGAACCTTTATCACAGCAACAAGGTTTTGAACTTGACCTATTTTTAACCAGGTCACAGAGGGCTCACGGCTGAACTCATCCAAGATTTTGGTCCAGACAGCATGTATGTCCAACATGAAAGCAATACTTGGAAGCATTGAGTTATCGCGGCGACAATGGCTGTGACAGATGCATGGACAGACATAAGCAATCCATTTTTATGTCCCCCTTCTGGAGGGCGGGGAGGGGGGGCAGCCAACATGTTAGACTTCCATTTTGGCTCTGCTTACCTGTGTTGCTGGATGTGCCTTCTTCTTCTCCCTCCTCAGCTTCTGCTCGGTCAGAATCTACAGCTCCCGAATCCTGGGAGATGCTCATAGCTGTCATTTGCTGAGTTACTGGGCTGGTAGAGCTGGGGCTGATTCAAGAAAAAGTGACATTTAGACCATTTAAAAAAACAAAAAAAACAAACAAACAATAAAAGTGAATCTAAACTAAAATCAGAATTAATGAGCACTGTGATTCTTGTATATTTACCCATTGTGTGAAATATGAACAAATCATAACAAAAATATAAGAAAAATTGGTAAATGCTGGAAGTCCTCTTAAATTACTCGTACGAGCCACCTATGAAACTAATCTGGTAGTACGAGTGGCTGTTGCATGAGGCCCATTGTGTCCTTTGTAAAAAAAATAAATAAATAAAAATTTAAAAAAAAGTGCATAAACTCTCAAAAATGACTGAAGTATTCAAACTAAATTCATCTTAATTGTAAAGCTGTAACCACTAAGTGTTTTGTAATTCTCATGACAAGTTATTCATTCTCAACCAGCATATTTTCTGCTGCTTTGTATGCAAACATACCTGAGTGTCTGTTCCTCAGGTGGGGTTGTCACTGCATCTGTACCAGGCTCTGAGGTTGTGCTCTCCACTGATACCCCAGCAGATTCTGGAGAGCCTACCGGTGACGTAGCAGCTGTGTAGAGATACAATAGTTTAACAGCACGCAACATAAAACCTGAAATTTGGGCCCTGAACACAAATGACTTTTCACCCATTTATACCTCCCATCTTATCATGTACCATTTATTGTTTGCCTACCACAATAACAAGCGTTTAGGAATTAGGAAATGACAGATGATGTCATTATTATTTAACCCTAATCAGTACACCTGGGGTCCAAGCAGATTCCAGGTGTATATTTTTTGATATATTTTCTGAACTGTTATACTTATTCAGCTGAAATTTTATGTAATTGTCACCTACACAGTCATCTTCAATTTCACTTATTTAGATCCAGTTTGATTAAATACTGTGAGCTCCATAATAACGTTTCTTATGGGATCTGCTTGGACCCCAGTTTGATGCCATCTGGTCGGACTCCAAAGAAAAATTTTGAGCTTTGTGTCAATTTTTCATAACTAGTGAACTGTCAGAGCAGTTTTTATTCAGAATATTTGCATCAGAGCAACTGCAGGGAGTAGGGGTAGGTATTGAATTTTTGTACTGAAGAGTTGTGTTCAAAAAAAAGAGAAAATTCTCAAAAGTCTTTTAAAAGATAATCAAAAGTCTCTTTTCAAAATAGTTGCAAAGTGACCCTATCTAGTTATGTTACAGATATCTGCAAGACCGGCATAAATAAAAACATGGTAACAATATTAAAGAAGTAGTAGTTCTGGTGGGGTCCCCGTGGACCCCAGGTGTACAGATTAGTAAGTTTCACGACATGTACTGATGAGGGTTAATGATGCCATGGTATAATTAGACACTGGAACCTTCTCAGACACTTTTAGCATATTTGAATGGCCATCATGCCTGAACATTACAATCACAGGGGGCGTTCTTCCAAAGCTTAATAGACCATGCATTCATCTCCCATCAATCCTACCTTTCTCTTCTGGGGGGCTGGATCTCCCCCCTCCCTGTTGTCTCTGCAGGTGTTCCTTGTAGCAGACTGAGCACATGCCATTGGTGCGGGGGTTACCATAGAAACCGCATCCCATAGTGCAAAGCATTGGCACCTGTGTCTGATTAGTCTCCTGAGCCATGCTCTTACAGAGGGGGCAATGGGGTTGGGAGAAGATATTTCTGGTGGGGGGGGTGGACAAAAAAGAAAGCCTTGGTCAAAGTGATCATTCTATTTGTCATTGCATGGTTATTTTCTTCTAGGCTGCACTTGACATTGAAAGAAATATCTACTTTTTCGATATAAAATCATCATCTTTGTGAAATAAATTTTTAAGATGATACCCAATATAAATGTTAAAATAAATAAAAAAACAAAACACCTAAGTGCAACTGGCTTTCTGTGTGCAACAGTGAAGAAGGCACCAGAAGCACTTGGAAATGAGAAATGTGTGTAGAGCTGTACATGTCAACAAAACCAAAAACAAAGAGACATTTACAGTGCGTTTCCAAAACTGTTGAGAACCTGCTGCTTGCTCCTTCTGATTAGGTTGGTATCAAAAAATATGGGTACAATTCAGACGCTTAATACTTTGGCTCTGTTCTCCTAAAGATGTAAAGGCAACGGAAGTTAAATCGAATTTAAAAATTCCAACATTAAAGCGCTAGTAAGAAGCATCAAAGTCGTCATCATCAAACAGTTCTTTCAAACATAAAGCGTAATGTTGCGTCACGGCTCCTATCGTATGTGACGTAATGCACTGTATATATGTAAAATATATTATGTATTATTACTGTATTTTGTAAAATGTAGCATACATATTATGGACAGTGTCTTTGATTTGCTCGTTCCTCCGTCCTGTAACATGTTTCGTTAGGAAAAAAGTTAAAGGACTCGACACATCCTCAAGACCGCAAACAAAACCCCTCAAAATAAATTCTAACCGAGGACTTGCACTACAGCGTTTAGAACATATTCGAACAACACAACAGCTGACTGTGTTGAGATTGAGTTTGTCCGCAGAAAACAATAAGCGTCCGACGCTGTCTTAGCTCAAAACAAACAATTAGCAAACAAGCAAGCTGGACGTTTTGTTCTTTCAGATACTACATACCAGCGCTAAAAGAAGCACAAACCCCGCCTGGCGACTCCGCACCATGTCGAAAATCGACTATATAAAAACATGTCGCGTTCTTAGCAACAAACTCGAACCAAATACTGTGTTTTAAACCGAACGAACGCTAGTGTTAGCTGGTTAACATTAGCAAACCAGCTAGCATAATCGTCTAGCCCAAACCAATGCGCTTCCTGGCAGCAACTTTAGAATTAGTTATACAGACTAGGCTCATTTTCTACGCGTCTAGAAAGAAGTGAGTACCTTAAATTTAAGGTGTTGAGCGCTGTCAACAACCTTGAGCTTCAGATTTTTTACAAGTAGCGACCCCAGCTGTACGCGGCCTCCTACCCAGCGATAGCTCCCCACATTCGAAACAACGACCATGACGTCATCCACAGCATCGATTCACTCACTGTGTGCCGCCGCGCACGCGCGATTCTCTCCGTGCACGGGAGAGAAATTTCGGGGACTCTCCAAGGACCTGCTGAACTGTATTGTAATGGGTCAGCAGGTCAAGTCTGGGAGCAGTGTGCTGGTGTCACATCCACCAACTAACTGAAAAAAAGCCCGATCCTAACCCACACAAGTAAGAGGTTCAGCCATCGTTGGACATGAAACATTATTTACCTTAAGTAAAGGTCATTTGGTACCCATGTGGGTAATAAGACTGCTTCCCAAGGTGTGATGATCGAGTATCACAGTTGAAACTAGATTGTACAGAGCGGTGGACTAGGTGTGGTACAACAGATAGTAAGTGAAAGTATACTGGTATAAGTCCAGATGATGTCATTCTCTTTCTAGTTTGCTTTTTAGTGGGGGAATGCATAGGCTGAAAGTGGCTTATTTTAGGGTTTTGTTTGCACTTGAATGTACAGTGCCGACAAAAAGTATTCACCCCCTTGGTCTTTTACATATTTTAATTTCTTTATGTCATTAAGAACACTGAGAACAAATCTCTACACCTTGATATAAATTAAATAAAAATATCTAAGCCAAAATGATGGGTTGCATAAGTATGGGCACCCTTTAATATAACAAGTAAATCATCAGTTTTACACCCAGTTTTCTTTAGACAAGTCAGGGGACGGATACATGAACATTTCCAAGTTACTGAATATGTCTTGGACTTCATTCACATCAATTACTAAGAAACACATACACTACTGTGGTAAACCTGTGTCAAGTAGGCAGTTCTCAAAAACTGAGTGACTGTGCAAGAAGGAGACTAGTGAGGGAAGCCAACAAGACACCCATGACAACTCTGATGAAGTTATAGGCTTCTCTGGCTGTGATTAGAGAAATTGCGCATAGTGCATCTGTTGCATCACCACTCACAGCTTCGTAGTGGAGTGGAGCAGAGAAGGATTTTCATACAATAAAATAGATCAAATCAAGGCTAGCATCTCCCATGTGCCCCTCGGCAAACTGTAGCTGAACTTTCAAGTCTTCTTTTTAAGAAAACCCTTCTCTGCTCCACTCCACCATGATGTTGTGTAACTGGTGATGCAAAATGCAAAACTTGCACTATGCACAATTCCTCCAATCACAGCCAGAGAAACCTATAACTCCTTCAGAGTTTTCATAGGTGTCTTGTTGGCTTACCTA